>NQWY01000273.1:0-10690 GCA_019425655.1 Rhizophagus prolifer
TATCGGGACTATACGGTATATGAAAATTATTGATCTTTATTATAAAAAAAAAAATTAATAAAACTAACTACTAATTTTGATTTTTTTTTGTGAAAATATATTGTATTTTTTGTTAGTATAATATAAGCAATAGGTCTGAAATCATTAACGCAAATATATATTTATTTATAACTATAATTGACATGTAACATTTATGTGAAAATATATAGTATTTGCAACATGTTTAGAGTCTAGCGAAAAAAAGTATTTATTTATAACTGAAATATATATAAAAAAGATACAACATCAGTAAAGTAAATTCTATTAATAATAATTATATTATTATAAAATTTTGTACAAGATTATTCCTAAATTTTCGTAATATCTATTTGAATTTGAAACTTATGATTATTTCATAAAATTCGGGAAATCGGGATTCGAGAAAATGGCATTCAGGATATTGGAATTTCGGGAAAATGTCCTCTTCGGCATAATGGGATTCGGGAAAGTGGCTTCGGGAAAAGGTATATTCGGGAAATTGGGATCCGGGAAATCGTCCGACAAGGGAAGGTGGGACTAATGCGAAAATATTTTAGTTTTCGAGACACTAAATTTTGCTGATACTAATACTAAACTCAAAAGGGTTACAGCAAAAGTTGCTATGCAAAAAAATACCCATGTGAACATATAATTTATTAAACTGTGTTCTTCATACATTTAGTACTGTATAAACGAAGCCGTTCTATCAAAAATTTATTTAATTTCGATTATTTAAAACTGATTTAATTTAAATTTTCACAACATATTAATAGCACGTTCCAAAATTTTTAAATATTGATTAATAATTAAAGAAAGCTCATATATAACAAGAATTTAAGAAAATTACATGAAACCATAAAATCATTCAGTTGAGATTATTTCTGATAAGAATGTAAATTATACTAAATTTTTTATTTCACTGGTATGGATGGTTTCACAAAAAATTCTAGCCAAATTACTACTAAATCAAAATTTTGGATCAGCAGATACAATTTTTACTTATCGTCGGAAATTAATTACGCCATGTAAAAACTTATGCGTGCTCCGTAATGTCGTAATTCCGCAAAATCGAGATTATGCGGTGCAAAAAAAGAAATCCATTAAATGCTTATTTAAATATCACTATATTTATATTATATTTTTTTTTTTGTGAATTTACAACCTAAAGCATTGTTGAATATAGATTCACGAATCAAAATGTCAAAGGTAATTCCGATATGTATAAAATAATGATTAGTAGAAATAACCAATTTACTAGCTGTAATCCGTTCTAACGTACGTTTATTATATTACAGACCTTTAATTGTACTCTCAAAAAAATTATCTTGTTCCAACATCGTTAAATGGCTTGTAAAATACAAAATACATGCAATTATTTTATATAGATATTTAATTTTATTTTTTTTGATCATAAATCCTTAATTGTCTTTTTAATTTCATCCGCAGTAAACTTTTAATAACTATTTAAACAAAGGTTCTTTTAACCAACCCTACTCTTGCATCAAAAAATAAATAACGCTAATAAATATTCATTCGCAAATACGCTTTTGCTTGAATTCTTTAAAAAACCTTAATTACATCTTACGGATGTATCTATGAATTATTTTTGAATTGCAACACATACATGTATAGCGTACAACTTTCTAAATAAAACAAATAATATGTATTCAACACACTAAAGAAATAAATTCAACAACGGTCTTCCTTTCCCTCCAAATTGCACTCAGAATTGAGTTTAAATCAGCTCCCTTCAACTATAGTTAATAATAAATAACATCTACATTATTAATAATCGTTCATTTACAAATAATAGACTACAACAGCAAACTATTACATCCTATTTAATATTAATTTTACAGCAACAAAACTTTGCTCTGTTCATTCATTAGAAGTGGAATTATTCGTGGTAGATTCCGTGGTCCTTTTATACCGATTGAAATTAGGACGGCGGCGACTACGAGATGATTGTTGATTATTACTTGTACTTGTAGTAATATAAGATCCTTTGTTAGGACAGTTGCTGGCGAAATGACCAATACCACCACAAGTAAAACATCTTGAAGGTAAAAATCCAACAAAACGTCTATTATTTGCTTGAGTATTCGAACCAGCAATAGAAGAAGTAACAGTGCTTCCAGCACGAGGAGAACGGGAATTAGGTGTTCTAGGTGAATAAGTTTGGCTGCGACGACCACTTTTTGGAGAGGAGTATCTTGGGGAGCCACGAGCCGAATGACGTCTCAATTTTTTTTCTTGAGTTATATCATGTCGATACTTATGAGGGTTGGTTACGTTATTATCATTGCTACTTTCTTTATTTGTCGTGGTAACTACAGCTGATGTTTGGCCCCCGGATTTACTGGCAATTTTGATAGAAGCTTGATTGTTGTTTTCGCCACTACTCTCCGTTTGGACAGATGACCCGGATGATTTGTTATTTTCATTAGTATTCGAAGAAATTACAGATTTCGTAGTATCATTCGGAGTAGTAACAGTTACAGTAACATCATTATCTGTTCGTGAACTAGATAAATTGATGTTTTCAGTATTAGTACGGCAGAGCAAAGCTTTTTCCCGAAGGATGCGACGAGCTTGAGTAAGGTGTTCTTTAACTTCTTCGGGTAGTTGCATCGGCATAATAACGTCAAGAAGTTTCTCAGCAGTAGCAATAGCATTATAGCAATATTGATCTTGTGATTTTTTGAATTCAGTATGTTGCCAGTTTTCGTCAACTTTCACTTCATCATGGTTAGGACCCGGACAATAATGAATTTTAGCCAACTGTGTACGAAATTCTGATTTCAAATCAGCGATACACCTTACAATAGGATTAACAATTCTTGCTGTATCTATATCATCATCTTGGAGAGAACTGTCGCCAAGAGACATTGGAGAAACCTCAAATGGAACATTCGTACCATTTTTTTGAAGAGTATTAGAAGGCTTAATTGGAGTTATTAGTTCATAAGGAGTATATGTTTCAGAAGATGTTGGATATTTTCGTGGAGGAATACTGTCTTCCGAACCAATCTCGTCTTCTTCATTACTTAACGGTTCAGAATCTGTTCTTTCGTCATCACTGGGATAATCTTTCCGATGTTTTGGCAGACTAAAATCAGATTCATCAGCAGAAGAAGTATAACCTTTATCTTTGTCATTATCGCAAGTAATATTTGACCCAATTTCATGACTACCATCTTCAGAATGACAAGTTATTTCATCACTCCATTTTTTCTCATTGGTAACGTTATTGTCCAAAGTAGTTTTACTATCTTTTCCTTTGTCATAGTTAGCAGACTCCCCTCCTACTACATGTACATCAACATCACGTTTATTACCATCATTTTCTGTGACATTAAGTTGTGCAAGATTTTGTTGAAGCTCACTTTCTGGAGAAATTTCTTCAAGTTTGAGAGGCATGTTAAATAAGTTTTATCTGAATGAAAAAAATATGAAGATAAATAAAGTATTGATGAAATCCAGAACGGTATTTATAAAAATAAAGAAAGTGATAAAGATATAACGAAAACAGGAAAGAAAATGTTGACTTTAGCACCATAAACCGAGTCTATTTAAATTAATTTATTTGGACACAAGCTTGAAATCAAATGATTATCAACTTGAAATAAAAGCCAAACTTTCTCATCACGTGCGATATATGTTATATAGTATGTTGTGTACCACGAAAAGTTTGATGAAAGTCTATTTATTTTTGAAAATATACAATAATGAAATAAGTCGACGCGAAAAGCTAAATTACATACGTGTCCAAAATTTTAAGCTCTACCTGTCGTATTTTGAGCTAGTTATCTTATGCATCCTTGTTAGGCCATCAATTATTCAATATTTATTAAATTCACCGCGTAATTTTGTTAAAAGAATTCTTATTTTTTAGAAGGGAAAGGCGGGCTCATATACTTCATAATGCTTGTATAAAAGTGTAAAATTATTTACGAAGAATTTACTCATGTGAGTGTAAAAAGAGTTTACTGATATTTTTTTATTGGAAAGAAGAAAAAAAAATGTTAAAAATTATAAAAACACTATTTTTTATATAGTCTATTCAATAAAATGTCACATCGTAATAATTTAATAAAATTGAGAGAGATAAGACCGTTAAAAAACATATTCCACCAAATGCTTTAATAGAATACCCTTCATTGTTCAACCTTTTCTCATTGGCTTTCTTATTAGTAGTATGTGGTAGCGAAGTAGCTTCTCTAACGAGATTAAGATTTAATAGATTTCTTTTACCTATTATTAAATAGGAAAAATACAATTAGATAAATTCATTTTCCACCCTTAATACTTACTCCTTACTACTATTTTTAAGTAAACATTTTGTTTCTTTTTGAGGTATTAACAACAAAGATTTTCATCATCAAAATTGTTGATTTTACCTTCTATATAAATTTCATGCACGCTATAATCCAAATTTTCCTTATTCTCATTTATTGAAGTGATGTCATGCCAATATAAAATTCGTTGATTATCTTTATCCCAAATCCATTTACCACTACTAACTTTAACAGTGAAATCGTTTTCATTATTAAAATGAAATCTTGGTAGATAAATTTCGGTAGGAAAATCTTTTGGTGTATCGGACACATTACGATAAGAGTAATATAATTTTTTGGTCCATGGATTGAAATTTAAACTCAACGGTTCACCAAATGTTTTTAATGGAAATGGTCGAAGTAAACTAAATAATGCTCTACCACCAATATCTAAGTCTTTCTTGTAATTATGTGACAATAGAGAATTGGCCGGATTTGAAGTAGAGTAAATAGATAAGTCTTCTCCATTCCATTGATCTCCCCATTGATGATCATTATCATCACAATAATTCCATAGAGTGTAAGAAAGTAAATTTGATTCTAAAGCGACTAAGTTAGCATCCATCGCTTTAATTTGTTGGATATAATTTCCTGTTTCATATGCTTTTCCTTTTTCCATATCAAATGGAATACCAATTTCACCAATTACGCATGGTATGTTATCCAAATATTTTTCCCCTTCTTCTTTAATTAACCCTAACTGTTCCGCAAAATTTTGTTTAATGGCTTTATCTCCTACTTTAATTGCGGGTATATATCCAAAATACTTTCCTCTTTTAATCCCTAAATAATCAACGTTCCACCAAGTAAATTGTTTTTGCGCTAATGTTAAACCATCATACCAATGTGGTGCATAAATTAATCTTTCTTGTGGATCTTCGGGATTATCAAATTTAGGTGGAATTTCGAGTACGGGTGGTTGTATGAATATTATTGCATTAGGATGAACTGAACGTAATGCTGAAGTATATTTTCTTATAAATGGTTTAAAACATTCTTCATACCAGTTAAACGGTTCGTTGGTAATTGGATTCTTGGAAAAATAATCAGGACGTAAAAGTTTTCCAGTAGATTTATCCCATACTCCATGTGCCGCCCAAATACATCCGCCACGTGGAAATTCTTCGGATTTCTTCCAATTATAACCTTCGGGATCATTTTCTAACCATGCTGTTTTTCCTTTTGGATCAATATATTCACTTCCTACTCTACCAAATCCGTACCAAACTATGTCCCACAAATCTACTTTACATGGATTTCCCTCTCCTAATAGCATTGCTTGAAATGGAGTAGGAGTTTTCCCCCTCCTATATTCTTGAAAATCTGGATTCTTGTTTAAATCTTTTGTTCCAGCCCATCCCCAACTTGGTTCATTCATTGTATCATATCCGACTACAACGTTATCTGTTAAATTTTCTTTTGCTATTCTTTCTGCTAATATTTTATAGGAATTAATAAAATGCAGTTGTAAATAATCTTGTATATTCATATCATCAACAATACATTTTGGTGCATATATTCTCCCCGAATAGAATAAAGTAAACATTGTTGCTGCCGCTAGTTTATAATAATTTGTTGACCATATCATTTTAGGAAATTCTTTTGGCTTATTATAAGTATTGTGTACAAATGCTGCTTCAGTTTCTGAAAAATTCCTGATATTAAATCCTGCTAATTCAAGCGTCCATCCCGGAGCTCCCGAACCACCTGAAAATCTACTCCACTAATAAAGTGATAAAAGTTTGTGAGAAGAAATTTACTTTCAAAAATCACATATTCCCGTTATTTAAAATTAATAGAAAGCTTACCACGTCTTGATGAGGATCAATGAAACACTTAAAACCATAATCTTTGGCTTTAGATAAGATTTTTATAATATAATCTATAAATTCATAATCATATTCGCCAGGTCCTCCATGTTCTATTGCTTCCCAAGTTACAATAAATCTAAGAAAATTAAATCCCCATTGTTTTAATCGTTGAAAATGTTCATCAGCACTTTCTAACGGAAATGGTCTGCCTATAAAACAGGCTTTTTTGTGATCAAAAAATTCTTCTGGCTTATGTGAAGGAATTTTTGAGGGATATGAGGGATTTTTTGAAGCACCTGATAAATTTATTCCTCTTAATAATATAGTTCTATTTGAACTATCTTTTATATGTTTGCCATCTAGGTAAAGTAAATCATTATTCTCTATATTTATTGTCGCTACTGAAGAAGAAGTTAATAACGATTTTTCTGCTATAGTAGTCCCGGAAATTGTACTATAAGAATCTTGTCTTAACATTGTTTTAAAAAAAAATTTAAATATATTTTTCTTTTGAAAGGAAAGGAGGGGAAAGAACTTTTTTTTTGACGCAAAAAATAACTACCGCCCTTTTAAATGATTTTTCCATAATCCGAAACTAAAATGATCTTTTGTTACATAAAAACAAGGTTGGGCTGGTAGAAATTTCATAATTATTATCACATAGTGATTATCCATTGAAACCAGGTTTTGAAACTTGTTATTAAACAAGTTGAATTAACATGTATATTATTTGTGGTAAGTTTGACATCACATGAGTTACATGAGTTACATAAGTGGTGAAGTATGGAATATACTGTACGTGCATAGGTAACCTTGAAACGAAAGGTTTAGTCGAAACAAATTTATTCTAATGATAATGAAGGCTTTTACGGTATTTCTTTTCTTGATATCTTATTTTGGCTGTGTGCAAGGTACTATTTTAAATTTTTTTCTTTTTCTCAATTAAACTTAAAAATATAAAAGGGATTTATATGCTTTCCGTTTGTCCTTTAGGATTGTATAGGCCAGTTGTATTATGGCATGGAATGGGTGATACTTGCTGCGGTGAAGAAAGTATGATGAAAGTTCAACAAGTGATTAAAGACTTATTACCTGGAGTCTATACTTATTCTATTATGTTGGGTGATGATGAAAGTCAAGATAAAAAGCTAAGTTACTTTGGAAATATTAATGACGAGGTACAATAATTTTTTTTATGGCTATTTATATTTTGAAAAATTTAATAATTTTTCTTACAATTATTTTCAGGTAGAACAAGTTTGCCAAATTTTGAAAAATGATGCGAATCTGAAGGATGGTTTTAATGCTATCGGTTTCTCTCAGGTAAATTATAATGGAAAATTCTCTACTTTTGTACTTTAAGTTAACCATTTATTTAATTTGATTTTTTTTACGTGTGGGTTAATACATAGGGAGGTCAATTCCTTCGGTAAAGTTATATTTAAAATGTGAGATTTTCACTTGTTTTCATAGAATACGATACTTACTTTATCTCCTCCTTTATAACCTCATCTTAGTGCATATGTACAACGATGCAATGATCCACCGGTACACAATTTAATTACATTCGGATCTCAACATTCAGGTGTTTCAGATATACCGGGTTGTTCAAATAATGATGGATTATGTAAATTAATGAGAACGATTGCGCGTCGTGGTGCTTATTCAAATTATGTTCGTTCTCATATTGTACAAGCTCAATATTATAAGGATCCAAACCATTTGGATACTTATTTACAACAAAATATCTTTTTACCTGATATTAATAATGAGCTTGATGATAAAAATGAAACATATAAGATGAATTTGAAATCTTTAAATAAGCTCGTTTTAATTAGATTCACTGAAGATGTTACAGTTATACCTAAAGATAGCGCGGTGAGTGCTTAAAGGGGAAGGTTATAGTTTAGAAAAAACGAAAAATTCTTTTTTTAGTTACTAATTAGAGTCCTCCTTCATTTTATAGTGGTTTTCTTTTTATAATTCTGAAGGAGATTTATTGACTCTTCATCAACAACCTATTTATACTGAAGATTGGATAGGATTAAAAGATTTAGATGAAAATGGTAAATTAGAATTTAAAGATTGTGAGAGTGTTCATGTAAGCATCAATTAAATTTTAAGTGCCTTTTTCTTGAATTGAGACACCCATCTTTTTATTCTGACTTTTATTTTTTTTTCCTGTAGATGAATATACCTTTAGAATATCTTCAAAGAGAAATTGTTGTACCCTATTTAAGTGATGATATTGGTGATGAAATAAATAGTAATCTCTATGATAATATTTTTGAGCAAGCTCGAAAGAAATTAAATTTAAATATTCAAGAATAATCTAATAATTTATCGTACAAGTTCACATATGGTAATATTATATTGGCACGCTGTTTGGTCAGAATTTTAGAATCAAATTATTATATTATGAATAATCAATTAGATTTGATTAAGTGTTAATTATTAGTTTTAATTAGCATATTACTTAAAACACAGAACTGTCGTACGTTAATACGTTAATCGCCATTTTTTTTTATTAAAATGTAATATTTTATGAAATAAAATAGATAGTTTCTGGTGATCGAAGTAGTTTTGCCCGGAATTACGGCATTAACACAAAAAATTTGGTTGCCGACCTCGTATCTGACACCGTCAAGATTCAAGATCGCTGATCGATGATTTTCACAAACTATTAAAAGATCCAGGATCAAATTATTTATAATGTTATCATTTCCGAAAATAAATTTCTAACAACGCGTTCGTACAGTAAGAGTGTTATGTAATTTATGCATGGGCTTTGGTCGCTCGAAGGTTTTGTGACGTATGCTGCTTTAATAATATTTATGCGGATAAAGGTAAAAAAACGTCGTTTCAAAGAAGACCAAGTAACTGGCCAAAAACTCAAAGAGTTAGACGAAACGTTTTTTACTCTATCCTCAAACGAAAATGATAACAAGTTTTTACAGGACGAATTAGGAGATCCTCGACATGAATTCTTACGTAACGGTTCAAGAAAGGCCATCGTGAATTTTATGGCGAAGTAATATCGAAAATTGTATGAAATCTTCGCAACTGTAGCTAAAGCGGTACTTCTTTGAGTAAGGTCTACTGATCCCGGAGAGGTAATTGGTTATGTACCTTCTTTCATATATACAAAGAAGGTAAACTACCATTTGATTTTTCACTTTTCATTTGATTCTACTTTCTGGAAAATACTTTCTCACCTAATATATGTATATTTTCTTTAAAAAGTCATGTTAAAAAGGTTCGAATAGCAGCATTAGGTGATATTAAAAAAGGAAAAAGCGGTAAACTCAGCGAGATCAGAAGTGAAATAACAAATGAAGATGTTTATATTGAGGTTAATATACTTGAATTTGAATTTTCTCCTTGTAATATAATATATATCTCTTTTATTTATAGCCAAGGTTTTCACAAATTACGGCAACCTGAGGAATACTCGATTGAGATTCTCTTTATTTCAAGAGTATCAGTCACAACATATAATGGATCAACTGGCGTAAGTACCTTTAAACTTTATTTTTTATGAGATTTGTTGAATAAACTAAAATCATTTACAATCAATGTTAAGGACATTAGGATTTGTCCATGTCTTGGTAAATATAAACAACCATGATGGATGAGAATTGATCTAGCAAAATATTAATTTTCTTGTAGTTTTCGCTGTATTATAATTATCTGTACGTTGTAAAATTTTTATACATGTATAATGAAAAATCTGAGCTAATCAAGTGATAGTTGCCAACTGTATACAATACATTATCCTGAGTAAAACTTTTTAAACAAATATGAAAAACTTATAATTTATTAATTTACTATATTTGAAAAAAATCTAATACGAGTGTTCTTCATTTATTTAAATTGATAAGTCGAATTTAATAAAAGTTACATGATGTATAACTTTCGATCATTTCTAAGAACTCAATCTTAAAAGAACAACTAATTCGCTCCTTTGAGACACCTATAAATTATTCTAAATTCATTATAGGAGAAAGATCGATTAAAATTTAACTACTAACTTATCTCCAATTTATCTCTCTCCGTTAAAACCTGATAACACCATTCTCGAGGTTTCTAATAGTGCTAGGAATCAAAAATGGGTATTACACTCCTACCAAGTCTAAAAAAAAAAAGAAAACCGAGCCGTTAGTAAACGCTCGTTTTACTTACCGAAATCCGCGTTCAAAGAACTGAAGGACAACCTTCTAAAAAAAGGAAAAAAGAATTAGTAACCATTCTTTATATGACGAAATAATATTAAAAAGAACATTGCATTTACCGAAATTCTGTCTAAAAAGAAAAGGAAAGGTGGAAAAGTATACATATACTCATACAGTGGTAATTCGATAATCTATTCATAAAACGTGACTAGAACATGGTCCAATCATCGATCACTCGAAAAAAAAAGTTTTCAACTATTAAAAAAATCTAAAATAAAAAATTATTTCTTCCTTTCTCCTGGAAATCTGACATATTCCTCTATTTAAAATGTAAGAGAAAAAAAAAAAAAAT
>NQWY01000276.1:0-11758 GCA_019425655.1 Rhizophagus prolifer
ATTTTATTTGAAAAAGCATTACCAGATATATAATGTGGATTTGAATAACGAGTCTCCACATTGTAAACTATCGGATCTGTCAAGAATACCCCTCTTTCAGAAAGATGCGCGCTTACGATTTTAGTATTGCCAGGATGGCCATATAGCACAATATGAAGAGGAATGCTTAACGCCTACACAAATATTTGATTAATAAAATGTAAAGAATATACAATAAATAAAATAAAAAAGAATAAATATACCGTAGAAGGCCAATTTTTTGGAATTGATGCCTCCGTCCAGACAAGTTTATTATCCATTAATGGAATTAATACACCAGCTAAATTTTCTTCAACCACTCCGAACTTGGAGAAATCAAAATATAGTTAGATTGATTTATTAACCAAAATAACCGATAAAGAATACTTACTACGTAATCATGATCTTTGATAACACGAATTTCTAATAAAAATAAAAAAGTATAATAATTTTAACATTCAATCACGGCTATTTAATGATTTAATAAGATCTTACCTTGTTTTTTCCCCCACTCTCTCCTTAATTGTACTTCTTCTTCACCTTTTCCATCTGTACAAGGTCTTGGATACAAAATTATAATCTCCGTATTAATCATACCCCAGCATACATCTCTATTCGTTTCTTGCTCGTCGATGACACAATCATTATCATCACTACTATCATTCGTCAGATCGATAATTTCTTGCGAATTTTGATTAGAAGAAGATCTAGAACTAGTACTACTAAAACTATTAGGAGAAAGACTAGAAGCAATAGGGGGTATTTGAATCGCGGTAGGATTCATCATGCCTATATTATAAGGTTGGTCCAAGTTATTTAACCCACTTAAAGTACTCGTCACATTAAAATTTTGTGAATGAGGTACATATTGTGAATAATTTAAAGGAGGAGGTAGTATTGGGTTATTTGGTAATACATAAGAAGATTGCGTTCCAATGGAAGTTTGCGTAGGGACACGTGTAATAGGTAAAATTTCTCGGTTACTAGGCAGATGTGTTGTACTATGAAAAAATGATTTATGCTC
Source organism: Rhizophagus prolifer (assembly GCA_019425655.1). Classification (NCBI taxonomy): domain Eukaryota; kingdom Fungi; phylum Glomeromycota; class Glomeromycetes; order Glomerales; family Glomeraceae; genus Rhizophagus; species Rhizophagus prolifer. Next base: position 1,043 of record NQWY01000276.1, read on the forward strand.
TTGAACTGGGTCTATTCTAGTACGTTTTTGCGGTCTTGTATCAGTAGACTCATTTATAATTTCAGGGCGTCGTTGCTTTCTAAAAAGTGATATTGAACAACAAGCATTAGTGGCTTTGGAAGCATTTTCCTTTGTTAAATCTATCACAGTCAAAGGTATAGTATTATTTTGATGGTTCTGATTTTGGTTATTATCATGGTTCATTTTATTCAGAATTAGGGTTATTGAAATTCGAAACCAAAATTAAGTTAATTGGAGTGACAATGTTATTATTTCTCACTTCTTTGAAACAAGAAATAGTTCATTCAACAAAATCCGGATAATGACGAAATCAATCAAGTTTCGAGAATAATCATTCTTGTTCCGAATGTTCCGAATTTTCCAAAACGAACACATTTCGGCTGAAATTACCATATTTGTTAATTTTCAACCTAAAAGAATTTTCGGAAATTTTTCGGTCGTGACACTGTGATATCATTATATTCATTTACATATCCACATGGGTATCATAGTGTGTATCATGGGGGTATCTTTTACATTTTCTTTAAATAGGATTCTCATTTCATTGACAATAATTGTCACGTGCCTCAACCTGTTTAATATTTTACTGCGACTTTCATATGAATTTCTTTTTTCAATTTAAATAGTTGAAAAATGTCAAACAAATGGAGATTTGATTTCACTAATCTTTCAGATCAAGCGAGGTTGTATACTTGTTAACAAATATTTTACTTCCTTTGTTCGCATTTTTATAACTCAAATAGTTTTGGAATTATTTTAATTATTATAGAAAATACGAAATTCGAGGGCAAAATTATGTTCTAGATGCACTACCTCCACCAGGGTTTGTTGCATCTGCTCCGGCTATCACATCGAGTTCTAAAGGCAATTTGGTAGGTCTTATTTTGATTTCCTTGAAATATTTTAAACTTTATATTAATTATGACATTACTTTTAAGAAAAATAGAAAGGATGTTCAACAAGGCCCAACTGAAAAAGATCAGGAAACATTGAAAATCAAGGTTATTTATATATATTACATGGATTAAAATACTTCAATTATTAGTTTATTTAGCTCATTCTTTTCTTTTTTTTTTTTAAGAAAGCGTGGGATGCAGCTTTATCTCCAGGGAAAAATATACCCATGAACGCTTTTATGTTATGGATGAGTGGAAATGGAGTACAGATATTTAGCGTTATGATTACAGGAATGTTATTCTTCCAACCGATTAAAGCATTGATGGGAATTGATAGTGGTAAATATTTAAATCAAAAGGTTTATTTTCTTTAATTTTTTCTAACGTAACTTTTCTATTTAACAGTGTTTGAACGATATGAATCACCAAAAACTAGATCACAATTAATTTGGCCAAAACTTGTTTATGTGATCTTACAACTTCTTACTATGTCTTTGGGATTATATAAATGTTCTTCCATGGGACTTTTACCTACTGCAACATCTGATTGGTTAGCTTTCATGGAACATAAGCAGGTAAAGTTAAAGGAATAATGATAATATAATAAATATAAATTTGAAAGATTAATTTTTTTTTTTTCATTTAATTTTTACAGGTTTTAGAATATTCTTCAATTTAATAATATGCAAGGACTATTAATATTCTATTTATATAGCGTCTTGTCATACATTTGCATAAAACATGTTTCGATAAATTAATGCTTTAAATATTGTTTTATTTTATCGAATTTAAACATTATAGTATACATTGATATTTTACTTAAATAACAAAGCAAATCAATTGGTATTTCCTTTGTTAATTTGTTCAAGGATATCTTCCGCTTGTTTCAATTCTTCTGTTCCCTCCCAAGATGCATCCTTATTTTCCTGAAACAGAAAAAAAAATGAAGAAGAAAAGATTATTCTTTACAAGTAATTTTTGTAATTCTTTCTGAGCTTCCTTAAGACGATTCTGACAATCTGGAATCATATTTAACGATTCTTGCAACACTTCTTTCTATTTTACAATTATGATATTTTGAACCTGTTTAGATATATTATGCTCATCAGCACCCTCTGATATTAATTTATCGATATGTTTTTGTTGACTTTCACTCTCTTTACGATAAGATTTCTCATCATTAAAAAGACTTTCTCAAAATAATTATTTGTTTTTTTGTTAATAAATAAAATAAATCACAAATTATCTAAAAGAAACATCTAAAGAATCAAAGACAAACCGTTTAACGGTTCCAGTCTTAATCTTGAGATCACGAAGAGTAGACATTGTTGAAGAAATAAGGTTAACCTTATATTTTTTAGGCACAAACCGGAATTTACGATCCACTGATCAACTTCAATTTTGGGGGATATTCCCTAATTAAATTACCCTCCCGTTCATCCGTCCGTCATCTGATCTACAAAATTTTGTGAAAAACGCAAATTTTAAATAGGAGTAATAGCTAACTTCTCCGATTCTACATTTATTATAAGTAAGAATATTACATATTTAGAAATTCGAATGAAAAGATGGCAAATCAATAAAAGATAATAAAGTTAATATACTGTAAAAAAAACGGAGACTTTTATTTTTCGTTCCAAAATTGGAAGCGTTATTATTAGCTATATGAGGAAAAGAGATTCTTCGCGTTTCAGATTAAACAAAATTATACAAAAGCTCTCTTTTTTGGAATAGTAACAGTGAGTTGTTGTTGCATATTCATACTAATAAAGCTAATAAATAAGATTTATAAACATACTTTCCCTTTGATGTTTCTTTTCAATTCGACCATGATTTATAAAGTTAAAAAAAAATATTTAATTACAGGTGCAGGGAAGCTTGCTTTCTCTTTATCATGCTTTGGTGAATAAAAGAATTTAACGTAAACGTTTTTGAATAAACTCTGGTCCTCAAAGGTATAAAATATCAAATTGTTAATAACCAGAAATTTAGAAACTTTAAATTATGGTACATAATTAATTCAGAAGTGTTTTTTACATGATATCATATAGCGTTAAGTCTTGATCAATCATAAATATTATAGTGACATAATTCAATACAATTATTGAAATTATGTAACCTGAAGTTACAACAACATGAAAAAATTTAATATACAGAGCGATCAAAATTCTAAGCAAATACTTCATAAGCGAGATAAAATTACAGTTTATGCCAGCTAACTAATAAAATATATTTCAAGGGATGAACATCTCAAGCCCTAACCCAATAACTTCTCGTCACTATAAAGCTACTTTTCTATCTAATTAAATTTCAGACAATGCTGGCACGATTTATATTAACGAATTTTGCAGCCTTTTGAAACGCAGATTACGGTCATTGCGTAGTAATGTAACTTTCATTCACGGACATAGATCCTATAAAATACAAATAACGAAAAAAAAGGATTATTATATGAATACATATACATTGATTGTAATTTCCTTATGTAGATCACATTTTAACCAATAAATTTAATAAGGAATAAAGATAATACTCCGAAATCTAAATATCCAATCATAAGAAAGGAAAGAATACTACTATTCATTGTTAGATCAAATGTGAAACCAATAACTAAAATTTTAAAAATTCAGATACTTAAATGGAAACGGATTATGTAAATGAAGGTAATCTAAAAGATATTTAACAAAAATTTATTTATGATTGTTACTGAGCTTAGCAAAATACAGAATAATTGTATGGAGAGGTATATGACTTCCTTTAATATTCGTATTGATGTTAAGTAGGAAAATAATTGTGAAACTCGTAAACTCTTAAGAAATTGATTAGAAAGAGGATTGCCAATATTTATATTGTATATGAAATAATCGGTAACGTTCTGGCAAATTTGAATTAAAACTTGCAGTGGTAAGCGAAGGAAGCTTGCCATGTCATTAAAGGTCAATGATAAAAGGAAAAATGGGATAATGAATTATATTATTATAAAATAGACGAAGGAAGTGAAAGAACATTTTGTGTAAGTTCGAAAAAAATTTACATTGTGATGAGTAAAATTCGTTGATAGCACGAGTATCCTCTTTGATCTATCATATTGCTTTGTATTTGAAAGTAGAGTTTATTACATTGACTCTTCGTGTAATATAGTATAGGGTATAGAGTATCAAATTTGTCATTTGTTGTATTGATCTTGTATTTGCTTTTTTTAAAGATTCGGTAGTCTTATTATTGTTTGATTAGGTGGTTGTTAAATTTTTACTGTTTCACATGAGTTATAATTGTTTCGCATAAGTAATTTTTAGTATATTGTAACACTTGTTGTGTATATAAATAATATAAATATGTCTTCAATACATTTAAATTTTACACCTTAACGTCCAACTCTCTCCCCCAACATCAATCATAATTAATTTATTTTTCAATTATTTTATATTGTCTGTCCCTTCGTACTGCTCATAGATGATATCAAAAACATGAGACCTGCTTTTAAACGAACACCTTTTATCGTGCAGAGCTCAGAGCTAGACGGTTAGCTCGCTGACACTAATAGCTGCCTCGGATTGTTTAAAATGAAAATGTTCATTATATGTCTAACTTGGGATTTTATCTGTTATAGTGGGTTGTGATAAAGGAAGCTACAGAGCTGGCGGATCTGTAACGGATACTGATCGGTACACGAGTCAAAATTCTGAAGTAGTGTTACTTAATAAAAATTTTATTAAAAGTCTCAATACCCTCATTGAGAGCGAAGAAAGCTCTTAATGCCTGGAAAGCTTATGAAAAGAGTAAGTTTATTTAGTCTAAAGTTTGATGGTAAATCAAAATTTAACTTAATTTTACCAATTAGATTCTGCTAGTTCGTAACAATCGTCTATTTCTTGCAAAATTCTTAGGTGTTATATTTATCACTTCGTATATCTTGGATGCAAAAATGGCTATAGAGAACGGTCATGTGTTTATACTTTATATACATGGTACGTATGGTGAACTCGTAGAGTAAGCCTGTACTTAGTATATCCTGACTAAGCGAGACTGAATGTTGTGTGTAGTCCTGTTATCCCGAAACGTTCTAAAGCTAGAGGGTAGTATAGTCCCGGCCTAATACCGTGAGATTAGATGTCGATCATGTGTTTATATACACACTTTTACTTGGATTTGTTATTGAAGCGATGAACAGTAGTAAAGGTGATGAGGTAGCTGATTATAGGTGCGATTTAGTTGGAGTGTTATACGTCCCGAAATCCTTTATTCCAAGTGGATGGGAAAGTGGCATTACATTATATCTAGTGTTGGAATTAACAATGAAGCATTAGAACTTGCAATTAATAATCAAATCGGTTCCATGCACTACTAAGCACTAGCGCCAGCAATTCAATGGACCATTAACGTTGCTATACAATTAGTCAGGGAACGAAGAAATTTGCATTAGCAATTTGACCGATCAATCAGATTTAGACATGATATAACTGATAATAATTTATTATATTAATATTTTTAGAAGCTTGTAATCCGTAAAATAATAATAGCTACAGTTGATAATTTGAATTTTTTCATTAATCTAATGTTTTGACACGTATCTCTTTTCTTTGAAGTTTTTTTTTAAATAATTTTCCAATATATGGTAGGTTTGCCAATAAAATGGCATTTTTATTAATTAAAAAGGAACAACGAATTGTAATTTAAACATGAGAATAAAATTTCGCGTAACTAGCAAGCCAATTTATCACATGGCAAGTAACTGAAGAATTACTTCTTTTCTATACAGTATTTCTAAATGGTATAACTGTTCATGGTAATTTCCTTTGTTAAATCTTCCCTTTCAGCAGCAAATGATATCTATACATTTCTTGCAATCTTGGTCGAATCTTTATCTAAAATAAAAATGAATTAAAATATGTATCCAAACCGACGAGAGGATAAAGTCAATTTATTGTGAATATCTAAAGATAAGTTGCGATTGATGTTAATTACTTCGCTAATAAATGATAATGCTATTTCCCTTCTAGATTTTTTAATTCATATTTAATTTCGTATCAAAATTTACAGTATTTTGAATGAATTACTTTGATCATTATATTCAAAATTATTGTCCCATGGATGAGGATAAAGATATATTAATAAAAGTGTGTTGGTTATTGTTGTTGTGAACGTGTTGGAAAGTAAAGTTGAGGTTTTGCCTGAATTTGAAAAATGTCAGTTGTCACTGGGCAAGTTTGTTGAATTTTTATTGATATGTATTTTCCTATCGTGTTGAAAGGGTGGCCGTTGAGAATACTAATTTATTCGTTATTATTTTTACTACTATGTACTACTTTAATGATGTCGTTACTTTTGATCTTGTATTTTGTGCTTCAGTTGATATCTTGTAGAATATCTTGTCTCATTTGATCTAGCTATAATATCTTCATGGATATTATATGATGATAAATTTCTTGAAGGATTTTGAGCTATTTCTTGTCTAATATTTTGAATAACTTCATTATCTATTGAGTTATTTCATGTTTTTCCTTGTTGATTATTATAATTTGGCGAATTTGGTATAAATTCTTGTTATTGTATTTTGATTCGAAATTATTAATTCTGTAAGGGCCGGTTCATTATATAATTCGTCTTTCGTTTTTCCAGAATTTGAAATAATATTTCCATTTTCAGCCCGGGAGTAACAATTGCTCTAGAATTTTCTTTTGTATTTTTTTATACCTTCTCGCTGGTAAGTAGCATAAACTAACTAAGATTAATATATCGTGATGAACTCGTAGATGAACTTGGTGATATATAAATTACTTGAATATTTACTTCACGTATAAATTAAAGTAAAATTATATAAATCATAAAAAATTAAAATGAAAAGTTTCTTCATTATTAGAAAACTTATTTAAAAATTATTTATTTGAGCGTGAAGTTTTTTTATATTAAAAAGAACTCTGTCACACTTATTTTCGTGTAATATCAAAATTGCAGCTTCTTTTTCAGAGAAGACAAAAGTAATATACTAGACAAAAAATAATTACAAAATTTGATTGAAATTAATCGATTATAAGTTTTCGTATTGTTATGATACAATATATGCGATGAATTTAGGGTACATTTCGTTATTAATGCGATATAATGACTTTTCGCGAACGTCGTAAGATCCAAAAAATTTTGCTATCACATGTTGAGTACATAACTATAACAATAAAGAATTACCTAAATAAAGTCAATATGATAATGTGGCACTAATTAATTAATAGGAATTATTAACGTTCATTAAAGATTGGATAAATTATCTCTAGAAAAAGAAACTTATTAGTTGAATGAACTTATTTTTGATTTTACGTTATAGTAGATTATCCTTGATACTTAAACAAACTGTACTTTCTATTTTAATGGTACATAGTCCTTTGTGTTGCATAGTTCAGTTCTATACTGGACTCATGTTGAAACAAATTTATTACTCTTTTTTCACACAAAGTCAAAGCTCATAGCAGCAGTGACATATACAAATAAAGTCGATATCTTTATTAAAAGAACTTCATTACTTAAAGTAAGTTACATTTATCATGCAGCGATTTTTCCATGGAAAAGACAAAATACAATGAATTTTGAGTTGTCAAAAATTGATTGAACGAGTAAAGTAAATCACTTTTAAAGACAGTATAAATGGATTTTCGTATCGAGTTAATAATTATCGTTATGACATATTCTGCTAACATATCGTTTTGATTTACACTAAGTTTTAATTTAGAATCATAAGGTTTTTTTTTTGATTTTATGATTTATTTCACTCATTTGTCTGAAATACATTATCGGATGTGACGGTGTGATATTAGTATTGTGTATAACAAAGTATAATAATAGTTATAGTTAATTCTTTTAAGCTAAAATTGGAAATATTGATATAAAAACACTCCTAATACAATAACTTGGAAGTGTACGTGCTTAGCCAATTTAAGCATTCCTATATTGTACATTTAAATAATGTAAAGTTATATATCTTGGATGTGATATTGTGATTCTCAGCCAATTTATACGTCAGTAACGTCACCATTGGGTAAACATTTTTTTAGACGCTTGTTCGTTAACCTGTTGTTAAAATGAATAAAGATTTGTAATATAAAATCAATAACGTTAAAGGTTTAATTATTAAGTTAATATTAAGTTACGTTGTGTGATGTTGATTTTTTTCAAAATGTGAATACAATCACATATTATCGATAGAAAATTTTCATTATGCATTATTATAATCGATCCATTTTATAAATTGAAAAATAGATCGCAATAAATCATGCTAAATCATCATTTACAGTATGTTAAAGGTTCAGTAGTTGATTAATTTTTGGAATTATCTTCGTTTTAAAGAATTTCTTTCCCTTCTTTCTCTTCCATATCATTATCCATAACACTATATTTTAGAAAGTGTTTCATTTAAAAGAAGATTCTTGTCAGTTAAGCAAAAAATTTTACGTAAATCATACTGTATTCAATTTTAATTCTTGCAAAATTTATAATTCCGGCTAGAATTTACAAATTCACGTGTAGCGGTGTAGCACTTTGTTTTAGCACTTGAAATTTTTTGGTGTTGTTGAGAATAACTATTGTTAATAAGACAAATGCTTTATTTATTAATTATGATGTCTATTACTATCTTTAACATTATTATCTCTAACAAATAATGTCATTACTTTTGATCTTACAGTTTGTTTTAATTTTTTGTATTTGATAATATTTTCATGAACATTACATGATGATGAATCTTAAACTATACTATTAGCCATTTCTTGTTTAATATTTGAATAATTTCATTATCTATAGTTATTTCCTAATTCACGTGTTGTTCCGTAATTTGGTGAATTTGGTGCAAATTCTTGTCCTTGATTCGAAATTACTGTAGAATTATACATTTCGTCTCTCGTTATTCCAGGATTTGAAATAATATTTATATTTGCATTATTCAGTCCAGTGGTTGCAGTTAATTTAGATTTTTCTTTTTTATTATTATACATTTTTACTAAAAAGAAGCCTAAACTAACTAGAAAAGCTAAAATTAAACCACTAATTAACCCTCCAACAATTGCAGCAACCATCATACTATTATAAAATTCTGATGGCACTGTTGAATCTGTTGATGCATTTGCTGCTGCTGTATTTGATGCTTGTACGGTTACAGTTCTAGTTTTTGCTATGTAACCTGAAACTTGAGTATTTACTTCAGGTATAAATTGAAGTAAAATTATATAAATCATAAGAATTAAAATAAATATTTTCTTCATTATTAGAGGAAATTATAAAAGAATTGATTTATTTAAACTTTTAAGTTTGTTCGTAAAAAAAAGAAGAAATAAATTTTTGTTCCTATTCAATAAATTTGCAAAATTTATATCCATGATACGATTTATTTTTGTGTAATAATAGTACAATGTTTTAGCGATTTTATTCATCATAAAATATTAGCAGTGCAATGAACTATTTATTCTCGCAATTATAAACTATGGAATTACAAAAAGTAAAAAAGGCAAAATAACAATGATTCGGTTCACAGCATATAATTGCAGTATGATAATTTCACGTAATACATCAAATATCCAATCAAAAATTTGAGGTTCATTCGTAGGAGTCTAGGTTTGCATTTGTTTATCCTAATTTCACGTTTTATCGCGTGATACTTATTCTAAGAAAAATCTCTTTACATATTAATAACTTATATGCGGTACATTTTAAGAACTATAAACTTCGATTTCATATCTTTCGCTATATTCATGAGTCATGGCATCTGAAATATCGTTTAACAAGCTGCTTGATCTGGTTATCCAACATTCCGATCCTTTATACACACTTATCATTAATTTTAGTACCAAACTACTATACGAATCTCTGTCCTTACTGACCGATGTTTGTAACGGTTTATGCAAGTCTTTACTAATTATTACTATTGAGATCATTATATTTCTCTATGAAATAATTTTGTTTTTTTGCGAATGAGGAAAGCTCGTATAACTTCATAAATAAGTAATTCAAACGGTAATTTATTTATTCTTGGAAAATTTTAGCAAATACTTTCGAAATCTTCCAACTATGGTAACTTTCCAATGTTATCATTTCCGAATTTTTATCTGTAGAAAAAATTTGCAAAAAAAGTTTATTTGTAAAGAAATCTTTGGCAAACATCTTTTTATATTAGTTATTTTTGCGATGGTATAAAAAGTTTTTTTTAATATGTACTTTTTTCGGGAGTGAATCAGTTCTCTAGGAGATTTTTAAAATAGGTAATACAGAATAAGAAAAAAATTTTTTTTACTTTTATGGTAATTAGGAATTTCTGTTTAGAAATTTATTTTTGAGAAAAAAATTTTTTTTAATTTTTTCTAAATAGAAGTCGGTTTAGACAAAAATACAACAAGGGGCAGTAAATAAAAAACATAATAAATATGCAGAAATAAACTCATTATAATATTACTCGATTAGAAATTTAAATTATTTTTAACTGCCTATGTTAATAATTATTACATAGATAATCAAATAAATTCAATGATTTCATGAAGCTTATGTAAATTGCACGGCACATCGTAAGATTAACTGTAGTCTTTGAATTTCAAATGCATGTGATATTACACTACAGTGATCATACTAGTAAAATCGTAGATTTAATTAATATATTGAAAAGATTTCATACCAATTATTTATTATTGTAGCTTCTGTTAAAAAAAAAAAGATTATTTAGGTATTCGTATAATGATTTAATACTTTGAACTGATTGATAAAGCAAATCGACTTATTAATATCTTTAATGTCACATCGAAAAGTTGCGTAATGTTAAATTTGCATA
>NQWY01000277.1:0-13424 GCA_019425655.1 Rhizophagus prolifer
AACTCAGGTCGTTTTAATAATTTACGCAGTGTTAAAAACAATAACTCAGCCATAGTATCGAAATAATGACAAAAAGAAAGAAATTTGGCCAGAAAACCGACCGTTAGGTCAAAACTACAATCACTGAATCACGTCAAATCACTTTAAAATCAGAGCACCCCCGAGTCCTTATCACGTGTTTGTGTAATGGGCAATTAAAACAAAAAAAATTTATAATAAATCAAAATTCTTCTGAATCATTTTAATATAACAAAACCATTTATTGCACACAGTACATATGTCTATTACAAAGAATACATCCGGCAAAATTTTGTAATACCTTTAACTATTTAAAAAAGTAATTATATCTTTGTAAGTACTTTCAATTTACATAAAGCAAATGGGTGTCCTTGTTCAGCAGATCTTTTGTACCAATAAATTGCTTTATCTATATCTATTTTAACACCATCTCCATTTTCATACTTTAAAGCAAGATTATATTGAGCTAAATCATTTTTCAAATTTGCTGCCTTTTGATATAATTCAAAACCCTTTTGTTTATTAATATCAGTTCCAATTCCACCGTAATAACAAGAGCCTAAGTTATTCATTCCAGTTGAATTTCCTAAATCTGCTGCCTTTTGATAAAAATTAAATGCTTCTTTTTTATTAATATCAGTTCCAATTCCTTTCTCGTGGCAATAACCTAACTTATTTATTGCGTTCGGAAATCCTTCTTTTGCTAAATTTTTTGATAATTCATAAGCTTTATTATAATCTTTTTTAATACCATCTCCGTGAATATACATTTCAGCAAGATCTAATTGAGCCACATAATTCTTCGATTCCATTGCTTGTTGATATAATTCAAATGCCCTTTGTTTATCAGTACTGACTTCAATTCCATAATAATTAAAATATCCAAGTAAATAAATAGAATTTGAATTATTTTGATGATCTAAAAGATAATTATAAATTACTTGTGAATTTATTTCGTGATTACTCATATAACTAAGAAAATTTCGGTTTACTATTTCTTTATATACTCCTTTGTTTAGTTCGTTAAAGATAAAATCAACAAGCTTCTCGATTATAAAAATTAAATCTCCATCAAAATTATTTTTATTGATACTCTTGATTGTAGGCTCTATTTCTTTTATAGTCATCTTATTATAATTTTGAATAATTTGAGAAAATTCATACAATGAATTATTGATATTTAAAAAGTCGAATTTATTAGACATTGTAAATTAATAATAAGAGAACCGTAAAAAAAATTTTTTTCTTCACATATTTATTTGAGTGAGTGGTGACACTTGACACTACAGTTAGACTTACCGTAAATCTGCTGGTGCTTCTGCAGAATTTTGATCCATTATCGAAAGATCATCTGCTTGTGTAACATCAATTAAAAAAAAATGATATAATGGTGCAGTTAGCCGAAAAATAATTAGCCAGTTAAAGATCGTCGTGGAATTCCAGGATTTTCTGCGATTAAACCGGGTCCGGATGATCGGCAATCAGGAATGCAGCTCCGTTTTTCGGCTTTTTTATGACATAAACCAGTATTTACCAAATTTTTCTCTACTGTTCTTCATAAACAAAGTAAAATAAGTCCATTTAGTGATCTTTAGCAAAACTTACTGCGTCTCAAAAATTCAAGGGTGCACTCTCCATAACTTTCCTATCGGTCAAGACCAAAAGACCTATCGATCATCTTTAACATTGCTACAAAATGAAAATAATATTGGCAAAAAGGAACAAAAATCACTTCCTTTAAGTATTACATTTATTCTTAACGATAATAAAGAAAAGATACTAGAAATAATTGAAAGAACAAATTAAAATAAAATCATTATGGAAGATTTTAATGAAAACGAACAAAGGGAATATAAGATACTCGTGTATATGTTGACATAATTAATTACGGATTCTATGAGTCATCTGATTTATTAAGTAAACAGTAAATATGTGTCATCATAATATACCGATTTAAAAATTACTATCGTATAAACAATTATTTATTTTTTTTAATTGTTATAACACATTGGAATTTATACAACTTAGAAAGTTATCCTTAAAAATTTTACGGAATTACCATGAAGAATATAAAAAAAATTATGTATCATTAATAATTTGGCGGAAATCTTCCTTTTCGCTAATATCAATATTATTTAATTCATATGGATTACAGAAATTACATAGATACAATATGCAATCATGGTACGTTCTTTTGAGTAATTTTGACAATATTTTACTTTCGGGTGGCTGAGTCTGAATAAAGGCGTCCCACTTGAAATGGGATAATACTTATCGTATTCTAGGATTAGCAAGCCATTGATACTTTTTTTGTTATTTGATTTATTTGATTGACACAGTCTAAGCCTTGAGTTCAAGATTTTAGCTATATTTATGTTTCGTGATGTCGACTTTAAATTTTCCTATATGATTTTTTGACGGATCTTATTGGTTTAGATCTTAATGACTTGTCGTGTAATCGATCGGCCTTTTTAGTTTTTATGAAGGATAAATAATTTTTAAATAAAGAATTTAGTTACTTATTTTATTCATTAAAATTATTAAATTGTCTATTTTAGAAATCAAGTAATCATTTAAATTAAAGAAGATATGCGACATGTGAAGTTAGTAGTAATAAAAAAAAATGCTACTTTATCAGCATTCGTTAGTTTTAAAATTCGTGAAGTATAATAATTAATTAGCACTAATTTTATGTTATGGTGAAATTTTAAGCAACATGGGAAAGTATGATAATGCACTAATATTTCCTAATAAATTTTCATCTCGAGTGAAAGCTTTATGAAGGTGATTCTCCGTGTCTGTTCGCATTAAATCTGGTTATTATTCGTCACCTTCTGTACTACGCTTTTTGCAAATTGGATTGATAAAAAGGAAGAAAACGTTAAATACACTAATAAATATATTCCTTATGAATTTAATCTTTTTATATAGAGCTAGTAGAGATGGTAATAAAACTGCAGAATTTCATGCTAAATGTGATAACAAAGGAGCTACTGTAGTTGTGGCAAAAATTAAAAATTCAGAACAAATAGTTGGAAGATATATTCTATTTAATGAGATTCAAATTGTAACGGTAAATGTACGAGAGATAGTTTATTCTCATTTACGAATAAAACGATCTCGATCTTCAAGCTGCGAAAGTAGTTTACTAGTAATTTATAGTATTGATGGTAATTTTTCTATATACAAATGGACCAATATTCGGTTGTCATGAATTATACGTAAATTATAATGTCAATTCAATCATTTTGTATAGTGCATGCACAAATTATCTGTATTTAATTTATAATTGTTTACATACACATTGATCGCAATGAAATAATTCTAAAAATTTTGTTCATGGAAATACAATTTCTAATTGAAAAAAAATAAGAAATATTAAATCACATCGATAATAATTACCACATTACTATCTTTTAAAAAAATAAAATTTTAACTTAACCCTCCTGAATAGTTATATATTTCATTCGTATTTCTTCATAATATGTTCCTTATATATAAAGCAAAATAGCTTCATCGTGTGTTTGGTCTTCATGCTCTGGTTAACGATGTTCTTAATAAAGATATTCAAAGTTAATATACAGTAAGAATCAAAAAAATAAGAATTTGTAATACAAATAAGAACCACAATTTAAATTTTTCTATAAAAAAATACTTAAATGTGTCATCTTGAATCCCGATTAAATCATAGTATAATTCGTTCATTGCTAACTTACTACGATAATAAAGAAATCAAGACGATATGAGAGATACTGTAAATAAAAGAAATATATTAGTATCGTTTAAAAACATACTAATTTAATTCTATGATAGGAGATCTAACCCTCCTCTGGAAAAGCCAGATTCTCCTTTGTCACCCATAATCATAAACCCACATACTCAATTTACGAACCCGAAAACAACCCCCAAAATCAAAAAATCAACACAAGCACAATCAACAAACCAATCCACAAACTCATAAATACAACTCAACTCACAACCCATAAACACAAATAACTACCAATAAACACAAACCCACGAACCCATAAACGCAAATTCAATAACCCACCAACCCACTAACCCATAAATACAATCCCACAAACATATGACCATACGCAAACCCGAACTTATAAAACAATTCCATAATCCCATAAACGATTAATTCACAAACCCAACCATAAACCATAAATCAATTAACATGCATATGCTCACATGCGAATCAAACCCATAAGTATAAACCATAAACACAAATCACGAACCACGACCTGTAAGCACAAACTCATAAACCCAATCTTAACACAATCCCGTAAAAATAGTCCTACACGCAAACCAAACCCAAATATAAATCATAAAGCTCACAAGCAAACCAAACACATAAGTACAAACCATAATCCCTACACGCAAACCAAACTCACGAATACAATAACGACCGCACGCAAATCATAATATACCCACATGTTAAACCAAACCCATGGATAAACCATAATATACCCACACGTTAACCCAAATCCATGAATACAATCACCACGTTAAGCCAAACCCATAAATATAACCATAATACCCACACGCAAACCAAACCCATAAATACAACCATAATATACCCACACGTTAAACCAAACCCATGGATAAACCATAATACACCACGATCCATGAATACAATCACCACGTTAAGCTAAACCCATAATATAACCAAAATACCCACACGCAAACCAAACCCATAAATACTACCATAATATACCCAACGTTAAACCAAACCCATGAATACAACCATAATATATCCACACGTTAAACCAAACTCACAAATATAACCATAATATACCCACACGTTAAACCAAGCCCACAAATACAATCATAATATACCCACACGTTAAACCAAACCCATAAATACAACCATATTACACCCACACGTTAAACCAAACCCATAAATACAACCATATTACACCCACACGTTAAACCAAAACCATAAATACAACCATAATACACCCACACGTTTGTGAATACGGTAACCATAATTGAATACGGTAACCATAATACACCCACACGTTAAGCCAAACCCACAAATACAACCATAATATACGCACACATAAACCAAACCCATAAATACCATCATAATTCAACCATAATCCACACGTTAAACCAAACCCATAAATACAACCATAATACGAGTCACACGTTAACCCAAATCCATGAATACATTCACCACGTTAAGCCAAACCCATGATGAATACAACCATAATACCCATAAATCCGATCATAATATACCCATACGTTAAACCAAACTCATAAATACAACCATATACACCCACACGTTAAACCAAACCCATAAATACAATCAAACCCATACATACAACCATAATACACCCACACGTTAAACCAAACCCATGAATACAACCATAATACCCATAAACCCACAAATACAACCATAATATACCCACACGTTAAACAAAATCTCAAATACAACCATAATACCCCCACGTTAAACCAAATCCATGAATACAACCATGATAACACCAACACGTTAAACCAAATCCATGCCACTATAATACACCCACACGTTAACCCAAACCTATAAATACAACCATAATATACCCACACGTTAAGACCCACACGTTACGCCAAATCCAAAATTACAACCATAATACCCACAAACCCACAAATATAATCATACCCACATGTTAAACCAACACCACAAATACCACCATAATGCACCCACAGGTTAAGTCAAACCCACAAATACAACCAAAATATTCACACGTTAATCCACACGTTGAACCAAACCCATGAATATACCCACACGTTAAGACCCACACGTTACGCCAAATCCATAATTACAACCATAATACCCACAAACCCACAAATACAATCATACCCACATGTTAAACCAACACCACAAATACCACCATAATGCACCCACAGGTTAAGCCAAACCCATAAATACAACCAAAATATTCACACGTTAATCCACACGTTGAACCAAACCCAATAAAACCATAATATACCCACACGTTAAACCAAACCCACGAATACCATCATAATACAACCCACACGTTAACCCAAATCCATGAATACAATCACCACGTTAAGCCAAACCCATAAATACAACCATAATACACCCACACGTTAAGCCAAACCCACAAATACAACTATAATATACCCATACCCACACGTTAAACCAAACCAATAAATACAACCATATACACCCACACGTTAAACCAAACCCACAAATACCATCATAATATACCCACACGTTAAACCAAACCCATAAATACAACCATAATACCCACACGTTAAACCAACCCGTAACTATAAACCATAAACACAAACCCACGAACACAACCCACTAATCGATTTTTTTAGTTGTTGAGCAGCACACTATAATTAGGGTGACATTTATCATAGAATTTATGTAAGTTGACTAGTTTCAACTTACCATATTGGCAAGAAACTCGTTACTTGAGGAGTTGCTTAGAGAAAGAGACCTTTTGAGACATATTTATCATATTAAGATTGTGTCACATGAGTATGAGTAATTTTTTGCATATTACGCGACTATTTGGTAAAGTAACGCGTAAATATTATTATATAATTACATCATTGCTAACAGAGGTGAACTTAAATAATTTCTGGAAAAGCTTTTACTTATTAACTAAAAATGGAATCATTAAAAATTCGATCTATTATCTGGCTTACACAATGGTGACACACTGATTTTCTGATCCCGCTTCAGTTTTTATTCTGATTCCTAACTTTTTCCGAATTCAACTATTATTTCGGGCTATTGGCGATAATCTTTGGGTAATAACATAATTCTCTAATTATCTATTAGTTGCGCCTCTAACGATAAAAAGAATATTTCTTGCTTATTTTAAAATTTAAAATCCTAATATTAATGAATTTTCCATCATACGTTTTTATATAATAAAGTGTACTAAATGAATCAATTGAATAAAAAACAATCTATTGCATCATTATTAATAATAAACAAAAATTTGCCGCAGAAGCACATTACGTATTTTGACTGAAAGTGTGGCGCTCATGTGACAGATAACGAGTGACGAATAGTATGTCATACTTAGAAACACCGTTTATGAAAAAGGCACGTGATAGTTTGTGACATTTTTTCGTGGTTACGCCACCAATATGATTTGCGTAGTACTGGAGTATATCGCCTAAATACTTAAATAAGAATGTTGAAAATCTACACAAAAAATATTTATCTACACAATGTTTGATAAGCAAATTAACTCAGATAATGATCATATTGAATCATCAAATATCGATGATTCATTAAATGGATTTTCACAAATTATTCAAAATTTTTATTGATGGAGTTATAATTGATGAAATAGCTAATATTATTTTACAGGAATTAAATGAAGGAAAAGATGAAAAATTAATAAAACAGCATGTTCTTAAATTTATTATTAATAATAAGATAGATTTATCAGAATTATATAACTGGCTTTTGTATAATCAAAATAGTTCAAATTCTATTTATATATTTGGATATTTAAATTATCATGGAATTGAAACTAATTCTGACAAGCTAAAGGCAATTAAATTATATCAAAAAGCAGCAAAATTAGAAAATATCATAGCTCAGTTAAATCTTGCTAATTTGTATTTGTATGGAAATGGTGGTGTTGACAAAAATTATAATTTAGTTTTTAAATTATCAGAAAAATTAGTAGAAAAAGGAATTCCAGATGCAATAAATAAATTAGGACATTGTTACCACATGGGAATTGGGACTAATACTAATATTCAAAAAGCATTTGAATTATTTCAAAAAGCAGCAGATTTAGGAAATATAAATGGAATGATTAACTTAGGATATTGTTATAACTACGGAATTGGTACTGATATTGATAAACAAAAAGCAATTGAATTATATCAAAAAGCTGCAAATTTGGAAAGTAATATAGGTCAATATAATCTTGGTTTAATGTATGAGATGGGAAATGGGGTTAAAAAAGATATTCATCAAGCAATTTATTGGTACAAAAAGTCTGCTTATCAAGGATACTATCTTGCTCAAAGTAAGCTTGAATTTTGTAATGAAGAATCTTATGATTTACATTTATTTAAATTAAATTGATAACGCTATAACGTCACATTCACCAGAGATTTAGTATATATACATGGCGTGAAATAATCAATTAAACATAAAATATTGGTAATTTATGAATTTCTACAGTAGATTAGCCTTAACAAAACTGTATTATATATAAAATTTACTTAATAATAAACAATTTATTCAAGTAACCTAATAAAATAAATTTTTATTCGAAATTATTATATTTATTAATTTCATATAACATACTTAACTTACCATACTTAAAATTTTACATCCCAGATTAACGAAAAAACAAGAATCAAAGTTGAGGAACGAAAACAATGGTAATTACATCCCATGTAAACAACACTAAGTATTAAGGTTGAAGAAAAAATGAAGGTAATTATTTCCAAACATGAAAGATCAAAAAATATGGAAAATTAAATATTGGAGACAAAGAAAATGAAGATACAAAACGAAAATAAACATACAAGTTGAGAATGAATAAATTAATACAAGGGCTGAATCAACCAATAAAATGGAAAGAAAGGAAGTAAAACACAACCAAGAATGATATAAAACACCCAACTGAAAAATAAAGAAAAAACTTGAACTTGGGAAGTTTCAAAGACTAAGAAAAGGAAGTAAAACTTGTGTGAATAAAATTAACAAAAGAAATAAACGAAACGAAAGAACTTAATAAAATATAATACAAAACCATTATAGTAAAAGAATGAAATTATTGTTACAATAATCATGTAAACTTTGATCTTCAGTTTTATTGACTAATCATATAGAATCGATCTTAAAGGGATCATAGAGGGTTCACATGGTGATTTTCGTATTAACGTTTTTGATAGAGTGTACAAATAAATTATAAATTATGTCAATACTGAGTAATAATTAATTCGATAACAGATTTTTCAGTTCATATTGAGCATCTTTATATCCTTGATCAGCAGATTTCTTATACCAATAAATTGCTTGATCAATATTTTTTTTAACCCCATTTCCAATTTCATACATTGTAGCAATATTATATTGAGCTATATCGTTTCCTAAATTTGCTGCTTTTTGAAATAATACAAATGCTTTTTGTTCATCAATATCAGTTCCAATTCCGTTATGATAACAATATCCTAAGTTAATCATTCCATTTGTATTTCCTAAATCTGTTGCTTTTTGAAATAATTCAAATGCTTTTTGAATATTAATATTAGTTCCAACTCCCTTGTGATAACAATGTCCTAATTTATTTATTGCATTTGGAATTCCTTTTTTTGCTAATTTTTCTGATAATACAAAAGCTAAATTATAATTTCTATCAACACCATCTCCGTATATATACATATTAGCAAGATTTAATTGAGCTATGTTATTTCCTAATTTTGCTGCTTTTTGATATAATTTAATTGCCTTTAGCTTGTCAGAATTAGTTTCAATTCCATGATAATTTAAATATCCAAATATATAAATAGAATTTGAACTATTTTGGTTATACAAAAGCCAGTTATATAAGAACATGTTGCCTTATTGGTTTTTCATCTTTTCCTTCATTTAATTCCTGTAAAATAAGATTAGCTATTTCATCAATTACAATACTTAATTCTTCTTCAAAACAAAATTTTGAATAATATTTGATGTGATAGAATCATTCGAATTAAATTGTTTATTGTACATTGTTAATAAAAAAAAGAAGCGGAAAGAAAGAAAAAATAACTTGTGCATTACGTAGCACAACGTAGATCAGTTCGTCCTTCCGCAGCAAATTTTTTGAACTTTCCGTGATAGTCGAAAAATTTTCCATTTCCCTTTCATTTATAATATAAAAATTATTCGTAATTTCAGAATATAATGATTTAATTGAATCTACATATCCTATTTAGTATTTATTCTTATCATTATATCTTTTGTGATTCAAATTTCCATAATTCTGGACATATAACATTATTAATCATGAATAGATTATTAATTAACTATATAAAAAGATGTGATCAACTTATGATTTCATTTTATTTTTATTTCAGACAAGAACCCTTACAATAGTAAATAAAAGATTTACAAAAACCGTAAAAAATATAGTATGATATCTAAAATAAAGCCCCGAAGTATACTTAGGAGTTAGGAACTGCCTTGTCCATCCGTAATACTAAACCGTTTAATTTTTAAAATGTCCATCTTCGCTACAACGAATACTAAATTTCAAACAAATAGATGATAATATATATATAGAAAAAACTCCTCGTCGATCCTTCGATCCTCCCCTTTATCCTCTGATCGACTTGGCAACAAGGACAAAATTTCCGCGATGAGATTTCATCCCTTGTTGATAGAAAGATTGAGAATCATGCGACTATTTGTTATTTTCTATTATGTAATAGACTTCTTTATATAAAAACCACACGACTTAAATCTGCAGGTTTCATTCGTTTTTCTCGTTCATCCTTTCTTTTTTTTGTGCCAGCTTTTCCAGATGACCTTTCCGAAGAACGATGGAAATTCTTTTTTATTTTTGCGAGATCATTTGAAATTTTCTTGTCGATAGTTGAGGGCTGTTTATGACATTTCGTGATTTTAAAATAAACTGTTGACTTACGAATACTTTTCTGGAGTTTGCCGATCTTGAACCTCCTAAACGGACAAAGTTGTTAAGTATTGAGTAAAAGGAATGGGCATTTTCATTATTCCGGAGCTTTTCACACGTGAAAACCGTTATCCATCATTATATCACGTGACAATACGTAATTTCAAACCTTAATTAATCGGCTAAGCCAAAAATGTTAACAAAATAACTAATCGGGAAAAAAGAAAATTATTTAAATTGTTTTGTACGTTAAACTGTTACTCCCCTTTCCTACTTTCCTCTTACTTTTTCCCATGTCTAATAAAAATGAAATTCAAGTTGTTGGTTTAATTAAAGATGCTATTTCTAAAAAAAACTTAAAATGTTACGAATATGAACATTTTCATAATATTCAAAAAATTGGAAATGGAGCCTTCGGAAAAGTTTATCGTGCAAATAAAAAAAATTCTGAACAATGTTTTGCGTTGAAATCATTTTCTAACCTTGACGAAGATACTGTAAAAGAAATTATAGGTAATTAAAAAAACTTTTTAATAATTTTTGTATCTCAAACTAAGGTATTTAATATACATAACGTTATGTAGTTGGAACTTCAACGTAAAGAAGACATAAATAACAATGTTATTCGCTTATGTGGGATTACAGAGAAAGGTATGGGATATATACGAATATATATTTCATTAGTTTTTTAAATACGTTTAACTAATGAAATTAATTATTTTTTCTTTTAATTAGAATGTCAAAACTATCAATTAAAAAAATATTTATTGGTAATGGAGTATGCAGATGGTAGCTCTCTCCGAAACTATTTGAAAGAAAACTTTAAAAATCTTACTTGGGAAGACAAATACAAGCTAGCATACCAGTTATCTAACGCTATATCGTGCTTACATGAGCAAGGAATTGTACACTGCAACTTGGTAATTTACTCAATTCATTAACGTTTTTTATATTCTATAATAGCACTCCGGTAATGTATTAGTTCATAAAGACACCGTCAAATTAGCCGACTTCGGATTATCAAAAAGAATCAAGGAGGCAACTAAAAAACAACGAGCAGACTTATTTGGTATAGCCCCTTATATCGATCCAAAAAGGTTCCATAGTAATGAAAAACTTATGAAGCCAAATGAAAAATGTGATGTTTACAGTATTGGAGTTCTTTTATGGGAGATATCGAGTGGTCAACCACCATTTAAAGATGAATTATATGATGCTAGTTTAATTATGCGAATTGTAAATGGGTATAGAGAAAATATTGTTCCGGATACCCCTTCTGATTATTCGAATCTTTATACTGGTAAATATGATTTTTTGATTTTAATATATCAAAACTACGTGTTTGACGTTATTAATATAATAAGCTAATTAATTATATTTATATAGAATGTTGGGATGACAATCCAGATAATAGACCATTTATGAATAAAGTAGTCGTTATATTAAAAACGATTAAAGAAAACAAGCAAAAACTTAATTCATATTATATTAAAAGCGTTGACGAATTGGTTAATTTTATTTCTAAGGAGTTAAACGAAGAAAAAGAAGGAAAAGTAAGAAAGCAGCATGTTCTTGATTATATTAAAAATCTCGAAATTGATTCTCAAGATATCTATAATTGGCTTTTATATAATCAAAATAATTCGAATTCCATTTATTTACTTGGATATTTTTATTATAACGAAATTGGAACTGATTGTGACAAGAAAAAGGCGTTTGAATTATATCAAGAAGCCGCAAGGTTTGGTAATAACGTAGCTCAATTTGATCTCGCTAATATGTATAGAGAAGAACCTAATAAAGATCATACTAAAGCCTTTGAGTTATTCAAGAAATTAGCAGAAAAGGAATATCCAAGTGGATTAAGTATGTTAGGATATTGTTATAGTATGGGAATTGGAACTAATGTTAATAAACAAATGGCGTTTGAGTTATTTCAAAAGGCATCAGGTTTAGGAAACATTATAGCTCAATATAATATTGCTGTTTTATATGAAAATGGAGAGGGCGTCGACAAAGACCATAACAAAGCATTTGAATTAACTAAAAAATTAGCAGAGAGAGGAGATCTAATGGGAATAAATAAATTGGGATATTTTTATGAAAATGGAATTGGTACTGAAGTTGATATGCAAATGGCATTTGAATCATATCAAAAAGCGGCAAATTTAGGAAATAAATATGCTCAATATAATCTTGCTTTGATGTATGAAAATGGAATTGGGGGAGAAAAAGATATGAATCAAGCAATTTCATGGTACAGGAAATCTGCTGAACAAGGAGATCAAGATGCACAAGATAAACTTAAAGAATTTTCGGAAAGAATGACTTATATATAACGAATTTTTAAATTATGTAAATTTTGTATTTATTGTAACAATTATTGTAAATTTATACCTATTTTTTTTTTACATATATTGTATATTTATATTTATTTATAACTTTTTTTATTGCAATCAACGTCAACGTCAATGTGAAATGAAGTATTACACAATGGGTGGTAAAAAGTAGTTTCGGAAAGTTTTGGTGCTTGTTTATTTTTATTTTTTTTTAGCTACAAGTACGACGTCAGAAGAATTGGTTGGAAAAGTGAAAGACTTAATTAAACTCATTAGGGTGAATGGTAATAAATTAGAAAATTAGATGATTATTGCGTGTTTAACCCAATAATTATTTACTAGTATATATATATTCTTTTTTCTTTAAAAAAATATACTTGTCAAACGTCAAAATACGGTTAATTTTTAAATCGAACGCTTTCTCGTCTTTCTCTTGTCGAAAAAAAAA
>NQWY01000308.1:0-14463 GCA_019425655.1 Rhizophagus prolifer
TTTATATACATAATTTATTTTACTACTTTGTAGATTTTTGTATACGTTGACTTATAAATGAAAAATTTTTTAATAAAGTCGATAAGAGAATTTTTGAAATTACATAGAGAATCCGATTTTGAACTGATTTTAACTGAACAAGATTCAAAAGTTTTAAATTTGTTTGAATTGGTAATTTATTCGTATTCTGCTTATTAACGTATAACAAATTAAATAAATTGCTTGTTGAAATTGTTTTTGGTAGAAATGGAAAGAGATAAAAGATGATTTGGAAGATTTTAAATTTCAAACGAAAAATGGAAATTTATTGCAATTAAAAAGTGACTTTAGAATTGAGTGTAGGTCTGATATCAATTGAAATATTTTTGTTTATTTGAAATGAAAAATATTGTAATTGTTTTGTGTTGAAAAGGTTTATTGTCGTAGAAACAACTTGGAGAATGAAACCAGGTAATTATTTGACAGTAGAAATACAATTTACGAAAAGATGTATAAGTTATATATTTTTTTTGATGTCAGGCACAAATCACTTAAGCAAACAAATTTTTGATGCTCTTGGGTCAAAGCTACATGAAGAATTAAAACGGTTATACCCGAATCCTGGAGTAGTAAATATTATGTTTTTGCTAGTTTTTTAAAGTATCAGTTTATTATAAATTTATAATGATAGGTTGGTGAAGCATATCCGGTAAAAATTCCAAAAGATTCTGATCTACATAAAAGCGAAGGCATTGAACAGGTCTTTTAAGAATAAATTCATTTTATTTAAAACACTTTAACAAATATTTGCATATTATATAAATGTCTTCTTAGATCATTTTTGTAGTATCGCCAAATATGAATCCATCGAGACCCGATCCAGTGTCACTAGAAAAGGCAAACGAATTACTCAAAAAAACGTATAATTCTATGTTGAACGCGTTTTGGGAGTTAAAAAATGGACAAGAATATCGTCCGATTACAACCAAAAAGAATAAGATACAAGAAATTTCTGCATGTAAGAATAATTAAACATAAATTTATTGTGCATCTTTCGTTGATGAATTAGTTGACATTTTGATGAAATCCGCGAGTAAACCTTCGCCTAAAATTTCTCCTGAATCATCAAAAAGAACTTCCTTTAAAGTGGGAAGCGGAGGATGGAACAACGTTTTATTGCCGTATTGTCAAAAACCCGAAGCGTTTCCAAAATCTGAAGTTTACTATTATAACAATGAATGTGTTATTATTTTTGATAAATATCCTAAAGCGAAGAAACATTTATTAGTGATATCACGAAAACAAATTGATAATATTGGAGAATTGAAAAAACAAGATTTAGAGTTAGTGAGAGCATTGAAGGAAAAAGGACAATGGGCTATTGAAAAGTAAGTTCACTAGACAGATTATTTCTCCTATTCGTTAATTTGTGTTATAATTTTCGATTCGTAATTTACTCTTTTTTTTAGAATGAAACAAGAAAATCCAAACCTATTTTTTCGTATAGGATTCCATGCTATTCCAAGTTTAAGGTAATAATATTCTTGATAATTTAATTTGTTTTTTTTTATGTTAATTGAGTATTAATTTGTATTAATTTAATCAAAGACAGCTCCATATGCATGTGATTTCACAGGACTTTATTTCACCTTCGTTGAAGAATAAGAAACATTGGAATTCATTTACAACGGAATTTTTTATAGATGTAGAAGTAATCGAAGGGATATTAGAAAAGCAAGGAGAAATTAAGGTATTTTGTTTTTTTTTTATTGCTTAAAAAGTGAAACTGACAATAAATTTTTGAATTATTTAGATTAACAAATCATATTATGAAGATTTATTGAAATTACCATTAAAATGTCATTTATGTGGTACGAAATCTATAAATTTTATTCCAGATTTAAAAAAGCATTTAGAAGAACATTGGAACGAAAGTTAAGACTTAAGAGTCATAAACGTATTTAAAGTATTAATTTTTGTTACACTTGTCTCACTTGTCTTTGATGGGCGATTTGATTTAAGAATTCATATCATAATTAAAAAGGTTTATTTATTAAACAATTTGTTCTAATTCTCTAGCATAATTAAGTGCTTGTTTTATAATACTGTCCGAAGGTATTTCAACATGATCATCATCTTTAGTAGTAAAATAAATTTTCATTTCAGCTTGACTAACACTCCATCCACGCTAAATTAAATAATGAATCAATACGCACATATAGCAAAAGAATTAAACTATAATAATGTTACTTACTTCACTTGCAAAATTCAAAAGTTCATTAGTATTATTATTAAAAAATAACAAAGTTGCAGCATCTGCCAATGGTAAATAAGGATAAGCTTTCTCACTACAACTGGCAATTTCACTCCTGTAAATAACAAAATATAGATTATATAAGATTATATATTTGCATTTCATTCTAACGTGGATATCGTTTACAAGTTACCTGATAGTGCCCATTAAAATATCAATGAAAAACAGGTATTCGGGTGCAGGAACTTCATTTCTTGAATTCCAAACTTTGTTATAACTACCTTCCATTAAATATTGTTCTAAATGGACAGGATGTTTAATATAAACACTTTCTAAAAGTTGTTCAGGTTCAATATTTTCTAATGCTGTATGAAATTCTGCAATTCGATTTTGTGACAATAATCTCAATAAATTTAATCCTGTTAATGGATACATTGATTGCGAAGGCTGGAGCAAAGAACTATAAAATAAGAAAAATGAAACCAATCATTATTAAATTAATGAAAGATTAAATTTTTTTATTTATGTACCTGTAATCGGTGTAATAGGTGTTTAATTGTGCTATATATCTTTCAAATGATGGTATATCCTTAACACGAACACTCCAGTAAGCTCCAATTTCCAAAATATCACCTATGGAATATTATAATTAATATAAAGCTACTTAAAGATACATCTTATATATTTACGTACGCGCAATAAGTAGTTCTTCCGTGTTTTTTACATCTCCTTCGGGAAGCAAAAGCTGCATTTTAGATAATGCGATCTATAAAAAAAAAGTATTAATAGCCTTAAAATGTTAATGAAAGCAAACATTCAGTAGAAACCTTGAGTTTGGCTAAATAGTCTCCACATTTTTTTAAATCAGGATTTGATGAATTAAATTCCTTCTTAAGGTTGTTGTAGAGAATCCTCGAGTTACTTGACATGATTCAAATATCAAAAGTTCAAAAAAAAAAAAGCTTTTTTTTATGATCTGCACCGAGTCAAAAATTACGTCATAGCTCATGATAATTCACCTTATTATATATATACTTGATGTGCAAAAATTAATGTGCTCACATTTCACAGAGACGATGTCATTTTACTCTGATCCAAATTTTATAACAGAACTATCTTTAACTTGTCATCAAGCATATAAATCATTATCAAAAAAATCTTCTGATAAACCCCTAGGAATTCAACATAAATTTGAGTGGACTGTACTTTCCGGTATAATCGCTTGTCATATCACAGGTAATAATGTACTCGTTATTCGTTAATTTAGTAGAATGATATATCCTTATTAAAAATTAATTTTTATAGATACTGGAGAATATAGTTTGACATGTGTTTCATTAGGGTAAATAAATTTTTATATTTAATATTATCATTCATAAATTTATGCTTACAAGACTAAATGGGCCATTAGAAGTGGATTGAAATGTCTTCCACAAAGTAAACTTAGTAAATCAGGAGATTTGATTCATGATAGTCATGCTGAAGTTTTGGCTAGGAGAGGATTCGTGAAGTAAGATATCAATGTGTAAATTTATCTCCCTTTTAGGATCACATGAAAATTAATCATGAATTTAGATTTATTATGAATGAACTGGAATTGGCTTTAACATCTGAATCAAGATATTTTCGGGTTAATGAACATTATAACTCTGAAATAGAGATCCGGAATCAAATTGAAGATCAAATTGAAGATCAAATTGAAAATAAACCATTTTTATTAAAAGATAATAAATTGAGTTTTCATATGTATATCAGCCAGGCTCCTTGTAAGTGGTTAATATAAGAATCTTCATTTATTGGATCCTAAAAATAATCGGGTTTATACTAGGTGGTGACGCGTCAACAACAAGTTTAGCTTCAAGTCAATCAGCCGATCTACACATAAATTCTTACGATCATTTTTCAAACCAAGACTCTCATGAAGACGGCAGAAATTTGAATACATGTGATAAAATTTATGTATCGAAAGGAAAAGAAGGGTTTAGAAGAGGGAGAATAGATTATAGTTCTTTGGGAGTCTTAAGAACGAAACCAGGTTTCTTTTTTATTTTATGTAGTCTTTCATAATTCTACCAGTAGATTTATTAGAATCATATGATTTTAGGAAGAATCGATTCAGAACCAACGTTGTCGATGTCATGCAGGTTGATTCACGAAGTTTATACCTCTCGATACATTCTATATAAAATTGAATTATTCTTAATTGATATACAGTGATAAAATAGCATTATGGAACGTCGTTGGTTTACAGTCTGCTCTATTATCTGAATATATCTCTCCGATCTATTTATCTTCTATCACTGTGGGTGATATGTTTTCACAAGATTCTTTGATCCGTGCTTTATATGGACGTGTCGGGAATTTGAATGGTACGATTTATAAAAATATAGTCACGTGAAATTATATTTCGTTGGCTAATTCTCTATTTTTTAAAGATCTTCCACACGAATATACTTTACATAAACCTATCATTTTTAAAACAAACGAACAATTTGAGAGATCAAAATTTTATTTGTCATCATATTTTCCTAATGAGAATTTGGTCCCATCAAGTACAGGTATATAAAAAGTACTGTTTTTTCGTGTCCTTTATATATCTAAATTATACATATTTAAAGCTGTAGTATGGTTTGAAGGAGCAAATTCTCCAGAAATTCTTGTAGCTGGAAGAAAACAAGGCGCGATTAAATCAAAGCAAACTGGAGGATATTCAAGTAAAACTCGGTATTCGGACACTTTTTTCTCCTCAGTCACATCATTTTTATTAGTCGATTCATGTAAAAATCTTGCGATATAGATGTTCGGTTACAAAAATTAGCTTATTTCAGAAAGTTGATTCAATATTAAAACGAATCCCTGTAAATTTGGTGCCCTTTAATTTAAGGTAAAAAATCCACAGCTTAATTGCATAAAGAATTTAAATTCTTAGATAATTTTTATTCTATTTATAAATAGAAATTTCATCGAACCGCAAAATAACGAGACTTATAGAACTTACAAGTTAGCAAGTAAAGATTATCAAACTGCTAAAAGAATGCTTATAGAACAAAAATTTAATCAATGGATTAAATGTCCTAGCGAAATGTACGAATGTTTTAATTTGAAAGAGTAAATTATAATTACAAGTAAATAATAGATTATTCATTGCCAGGTGAAGACGGAAAATAATCAGATGTATGATAAACATTAAGAGGTTTCATTGGTGGAAGCCTCAGATCTTCAGAGTCAATCGATTTGGCCGTATTCTGTAATAAATAGTTAATAACTAACTCATCTGTTACATAACTTCCAAGGAACTAGATTAGAAATTGATTACCAATTTTATTGTATCTAAAACACGATTAATTGGATTTGTAAGATATCCTTCTGCTGTTTCAACACGATCTGTTACTTCATTAACATTTTCTTTGACAATATTTATGAACCGCTATCCAAGAAAAGTGCATAAAAGAAATAAAGTTACAATATTTCTAAAAAAAAAATCTTCTGCATCATATCAGATAATTTTATTACTTCTAATGCATCAATCTTATCATATAATGAATCAAGGTAATGGGCAGCCTCGTAGAGCTCTTTCGAAGCAACTTCTGAACGCGTTTCAGCATCAAAACGAACCTAAATCGTTCTATATAATTGAGTTTATATCAAATTAAATAAATAAAATCAATCCTCTTTAAAATTATAATTAACTTGTTCCAAAGACTTTTTAGTATCTTCCATTTGAACTGCTACATTTTCAATACTATTGTGAATGTCTTTTATGACTTCAGTACTATTTTCATATACACATAAATGATTTGCAAGTTCTTTTGATACTTCGTTAACGGTATTGTTCTTTTCTACTTCCATTTTGTATAACGAAAATCATTTGATTCAATAATTCCTTACAATAGTATATCATTACACTAACATCAAGTAGTCACATGATGTTATCTGGGCATTAAAAAAAAAAAAATTTTCAAAAAAAATTACTTTACTATTTGATTTGGGTATTTTAGGTTACTGGTAATTAATTTTACTATTTACATAAAGATAATGGAATAATAAAATTTTCTTGATGATTGATTTGTAGGAATATAACAAAATGGCTGCAAAGAAATCAAAAAAAGCCACCGAATCGATTAACACACGTCTTGCTTTAGTAATGAAGAGTGGTAAATTTACATTGGGATATAAATCAACTCTAAAGACT
Source organism: Rhizophagus prolifer (assembly GCA_019425655.1). Lineage (NCBI taxonomy): Eukaryota > Fungi > Glomeromycota > Glomeromycetes > Glomerales > Glomeraceae > Rhizophagus > Rhizophagus prolifer. The sequence continues at coordinate 6,426 of NQWY01000308.1, forward strand.
CTTCGTCAAGGCAAAGGTTCGTACATTAATATTAACACATAAATTACAAAAATATGAATGTAATATAAGGGTCAGGAGTCAGCAGTTTGTTTTGAGTTGGCTGGCAAAGATAGACCTTCTAAAGATTAATTGAGATTTTACATATAATTGTTTAGCTAAACTTGTTATTATTTCTGGTAATTGTCCACCATTGAGAAAACATGAATTGGAATATTATGCTATGCTTTCAAAAACTCCTGTGCACCATTATTCTGGCAGTAAGTGTATTTTGAATTGAATACTGCATCATAATTGAGTTGGTTAATAAAATAATAATTTAATTTATTAGATAACATCGACCTCGGTACAGCTTGTGGTAAATACTTCCGTGTAGGAGTGTTGAGTATCACCGATCCTGGTGATTCCGATATTCTTTCTAGTTCTTCTCAATAATATATGTTGTTTTACGTTTTGAAAATAAAGTTTTAAATTAATACTTCGTGATTATAACGCAATGTGATTAAATTTTAGATTTAGCGATTATCGGATTATTTTAAAATGTCACACCCTTATTTAATCACATCGCTATAAATTTAGCCCATAAAAGTAACTTGTACTCAACGATTGCATTGTAAATCAAAGCCATCAAAATGGAAGTACGCGTTTTAGGAAATTTCGTTTCTTTCGGTGAACGATATTATAAAGAAAATTTTCAAAAAAACCCACAAATTAAAGAGAATTCCAAAAATTTTCCTCAAATTAACCAACTATTACAAGCTTTACGAAGGTTTTAATAGAACATTACAAGAAACAAGTAGTCTGGACGATTTTGAAGAAGAGCTTTTCGTTTCCAATAATACAGTTATTTGGAGTAGAGGAAATATTTTGTATAAAACTTTCACATACGAAGAGCCAATTGTGCAAGCTTTATTCGTTTGGTTTAAGGTAGCAAAAAGTTATTATGCTTATGAGCTTGAACGAAATTCCGAAACTTATCGTAAGAAACCCGTACAAACGGAAAGACAGCGAGCTCTCTTTGTGCTCCTCGAAAATTATGCGAAGGTGTATTTCTTAGATGGTCAACATTTCTTGATAAGGGTTCCTTCTTACGTGCGTCGTGCTTGGGCAATGAATATTGGAATTATTCTTCAGTGCGATTCAGAGTCTTTTAATATATCAAATTATACCTCTGATCCCCTTCCGGTTCTTTACAGTATATTGGATCCTTTGGAAGATATCAAACGTATTTCAATTGTGGATAAAATTTTTTATGAGGGAGAGAAAATTGATATATTGGGAATGACACAACCTTTCTCGAATAACGATGAAACCGTGATATTTGTAAATGATCGGGATGTTCAAAATAATCTTATTATAGTCACATTGAATCGTAAAACTCTTCGGCATTTTGTATATAGATATGTTATCAAGAAAGAAAGTAGTTTAAAAACGTTAGAAAGGATCTGCTCATCACCTGTTAAAACACGTAGCCAAAGAAGTTCAAACGTTCGTTCTGATAATTCACTGCAAAGTAAAGAACGACGGATTTCTGTTGGGCTTGATGACTCATTTCAAGGATCCGAGGGGAGAAGTTCTCTACAACATATGGATAGATCTTTATACTTAGCTGGTGTTAGTTCAGACGACATTTATAATGACATTAGCTCAAAATCAGACATAAAAAGCGATGTTTTTATGGAACTTCTTTGGACAGAACCTGTAACGAAAATGTAATTAATAATTTCTTAATATTTATATCTTGTTCGAATTATTTTATACTAACATTCTAATAATGGTTAATTTGTATTTTTATAATCAAGTGATAAATTTGAAGAAAGCATAATATTTATAGCTCATGATTATGACGGACATGATATTTTGTGTATATTTACTAAATCAAATCAAAATTTCATTGCATTGGATATTTTTACACATTCAAATGAATCAAAGATTTCGCTTAAATTTGAACTTAAGGCAATAGCAGCCTCACCGATCTCTGCAACTAGGCCCAATTACAATGATATTTTGTTTATAAAAGAGGGAGTTAAACATCCTATTTTTGAACTGTGGATTGGCTATGGCAAAATTATTCCATTGAATTTGGATTATAATTTCAATGATTATGCTGGCAAAGCTGTGGAAGAGCAAGATTCTTTCCCTTTATCTACTTTTCATCATCAGTCACTTGAAAAATATATTGTAACGGATAAAACCATATTAGATTTGAAGACATTAAATTCGAATATTTTCGATTTAAAAGATAATGTTCGTCATCGTATTAATTTGGTTATTTCTAACAATATATTACTTAGAATAGATCTTAACTTTATTCCGAAGTCTAAGATTGTTCGAAAATGTCTGGATGCTTTGAGTTTCGCGTTACCGACAGAATTTTACTATAACTTGAAAGCACAATATCTTTGTTATCAGTATGTCAAGGAAGATGATGTAAGATCAGAATCCAGAGGAAGTGAGTGGGAAAAATTCGCTGTTGCCCTTTTGTCATTCCTACCTTTCTCTATACCATTACATTCAAATAATAATATGAAGTCAAAAGAAACTGAAGGATGGGAGTTTTTACTTTCATCTTCACAGCACACGAAACTTAATTTCAACTCTTATTTACATTGCATACGCCCAACATCAAATCAATTACAAGCGATCGATGATTCTATAATAAAAATGTGTGAAAAGTCTCGGGAACCGTTTTTTATTAAAACTACAATTGGTCAAAAATTGACGAGTTTTTTACCTTCTATTCTTGTCACTCTTCATCTTGTTTATCAGGATCTGAAATTACATACTTTAACACAAAAATATGTTGACGAAATTTTACCATTATTGATTCAATTATCAAAATTTCTCGGATGGGAAACTTATGTTGAATATTATAAAAGAAATTATGGATTAGACAAAAAATTAACTATCAACGAAGGTTCGTAACCTAATGCATTTTATGTGTATATTTTTATTATATCGAATTAATTGATTCTCTTTTAAAATTCAGATACTCTAATGAATTCAGCATTAAGTTCTGATCATCCTTTCTTCACGCCTCCTGATATAACTCAATGGATTTTGAAATGTATTCGAAATAATATTGAACAAATTCAACCTTTTCCAGATCTTACGGATATAAGTCGAATTTTCTCAATATCGAAAAAAGGGGAAATTTTAGTTCAAAATCTCAACTGTTGTGCAAGAACACGACAGATATGTTCAATTTATATCAAATTAATTTATGAAGGAGAAAAAGCAATGATTTTTGAAATGGTAAAGTTTGGATTTACAAGTAAAGATATTGAGACTTTATCGTTTGGTATTGCCCTTCCTTTGCGTGAAGCTATAAGAAAATGCAAAGAAAATCCTCCAGAAGATTGGCCTGAAGCAGCTTACATACTTATAGGTATACCCTTTGATGAAAAAATTTTTTAATTGTATGAGCTAGGTCGAGAAGATTTGGCAAAATTGAAATTTGGTACACCGATTGGTTATGTTCATTCTCGAGGAAATAAGATGGTAATTGTTTGCCTTTATTTTGAATATTTATTATTTTCGTAAATACTTATTTTTATTCCTAATAATAGGAGCCAAAGCCAAAATCTATTTTACAAGTAATAGAGACTACAATTCCCGTCCCACAACAAGAAAATCGAGAAGAAATATGCGCAAGCGAGATCTCAAATCATGAAATTACAGATTTAAGATTTGGCAATGATAGGAGATTGAATGAAGTTCAGCGACTTTTACAATCTAGTAACGTTGTACATATTATATTGCATTCCACCGATATGAGGTATATAGTTCGAATTACCGTTTTTGATAAATTTTTATATTTGTTTGAATCATGTTTAAATTGTTTATGAATTAACTAGCCAGATCGAAGAAAATTCTCCATTAGTTTTAGACCGTGTTCAGAACCATTGTTTAAATAATTTCGCACTTCCAGTTGGAAGAGGAATCTTAACTTATAGTACCACAACGCCTATAGTTACCGAACCATTTCCAATTCCCGAAGCAAGTTTAACTATTAAAGTATTGCCATTCAATTCTACAATACAAGTTGATCGGACACTTCGAATACCGGATAACATTGAATGGCCAGAATTTCATGAAGGTGTTGCATCTGGTTTACGAATTCCTTCGAATTGTAATATAGAAGGATCTTGGATTTCACTTAATAAACCAAATATGACTGATAATAGCAATAGCCACGCGGGGTTTCTTTTAGGATTAGGACTCAATGGACATCTGAAAGCTATGAGTAAGTGGCAAGCTGTAGATTATTTAATGAAAACTCCAAAGCACGACATGACAACTATTGCTTTGGTTCTTGGTCTACCAGCTTCATATATTGGTACTATGGATACGGAAATAACGAGATTTGTAGCAGTTCATGTTACGGCCTTATTACCACCAAAATCAAACAGCTTAAATGTGTCGCCTTTAGTACAATCTGCAGCGTTACTTGGTATTGGCTTGCTCTATATGAATACATGTAATAGATATATGGCTCAGGTTATGCTTGGAGAAATTGGAACGAAAGCTCTAAAAGCATCTGATAACTCAGAAACGGATTTTTCAGAAGGATATTCACTTGCTGCAGGATTTTCTCTTGGATTCATAACTTTGGGTCAAGGAGATGAAGCACGTGAATTGGCCGATCTGGATCTTTTCAAAGAATTAAGGTTATATATATCGGGAGGCAAAACTTCAGTAAAAAAATCGTCTAGTGCAGTTCCATCTGGTAGTGGAGGTCGTTTGAATGGAAATGCTGATGGAGTCAACGTTAATGTTACTTCTCCAGGAGCGACAATAGCACTTGGATTATTGTATTTGAAGTCAAACAAGGAGAATGTTGCGAAAGCAATTCCTATTCCAGAGACTGAATTTTTCTTGGATTACGTTAGATCTGATTTTCTTTTGGTTAGAATTCTTGCCCGAAATTTGATCATGTGGAGCAGTATTAAATCTGATCAAGTTTGGGTCGAAAGTCATATACCTGAATACATGAAGAAAAAATTGGAGCGAAGTAATTATGGTCATCAAAATGATGATGCTGATCCAAATTTAGAGTCTATTAAAAGGTCCTATTATTATATTATAGCAGGGGCCTGTTTTAGTATGGCTTTAAAGTATGCTGGATCGGCAGATAAAACAGCATTGCAATGTTTACTTCATTATCTTGATTTTTTTACGAATCTGGGTGTTTCAAGAGGTACTTACGATATTTTAAGTGGTAATTTTTGTAAAATGTTTTATTAATACTTCAATTTATTAGCTCCAACATTCGATGAAAACATCACGAGGTTTGCGATTAAAACTTGTCTGAATGTTTTAGCTATATGTACATCGATTGTTGCAGCTGGTACTGGTAACCTTCAAGTATTGCGAAAAATACGCAAACTTCGTCAATCAGACATTAACCCCGGCAATACCACTACCTATTTTCGTTCGTACGGGAATTATATGGCGATTAGTATGGCGTTAGGATTTTTATTTCTTGGTGGAGGAAATTATACACTATCAACATCCAATAAAGCTATTGCCGGGCTAATTTGTGCTTTATTTTCGAGGTTTCCAGTTGAGTGTTTTGATAACAGAGCCCATTTGCAGGCTTTTAGACATCTATGGATATTAGCTGCAGAACCAAGATGTTTAATATTAAGAGATTTGGAAACTCGAGAAGCTTGTCACGTACCAGTTAAAGTTATGTTTAAAGATTTCTATAACTCATCCGTTATAAAGAGGGCTGATGACACGAAAGAAACAGTAGTGGAGACTAAAATTTTGGATTTGGTGGCACCTTGTTTACTACCTGAATCAAAGTTTATCCAAAAAATTGAAATTAATAGTCCGAGATATTGGCCCGTAAAATTGGAGTTTGTTAAGAATTCGGATATGATTTCCGAGTTTTGGAAGGATCCTACAATATTCGTCAAAAGAAAAACGGGACATTTAACCTATTCCGAGGTAAAGTTTTTGCAAACTTAATTTGTTAATTTAATATCATTTTTTTAATAAATTTTTATTTAAATTTAGGATCCTCAAGGATTATGGGATATATCCGCACATATATTTCCTAGGGGTAAATCTATCATAAGCCCCAAAGCCAAAAAATCTAATGATTTAGATTTTATCAAAATCTTTTCCTCAGATCCTCAAGTTCAAGCATTTACGAGGTATCTTTGTGAAGGGTCTTCTACGAATATTTATGATAAGGGTCGAGAGTTATCAACGTTTTGCACAGAAATATTATCAGAATGTTTGAATGGAAATAAACCCGAAGCTATTCAAATTTACCTTGCACTCTATCAAATTCAACAAAATCTAGGACAAATAAGCGAAACAAACCTATGGAATCTTAAGTTAATCCTTGGGTATTATCATGCAAGAAAAATGAGAAATAATATAAACGATGAAAAAGGAAAAGTGCCATATGAAGAAAGCATGCTTATAAAAAAAGAGTATATTGAAGTATTAAAATCAAGATTGGATCAATATTTCGAAACATCTCAAGTAAATATTGAACAAGCTAACAATTATACACAATATTTCGCACATCTCTTACGCGCATATCTAACAAATTCAGCATTTCCTGATGGTGAAAAACTTGGGGGTGAAGAAAACAGTAAAAAATCGTTACATTATTTATCTTCTTGGCTTATTTATCATGAGATACCAAATCGACATACTATAGAAAATATTGTAAGATATTCTAAAGATTTGAAAGCAAACTTAAAGCATTTTGAGAGTAGTAATAATAACACAAGTAGATTAACCTCTAATGATGTGGTATTACAAATCCTTTCGTCGCTCTGGCCACATATTTCTATTAGTGGTTTAAAAGTTGTTCAAAATTGTTTTACTTAAAAATTATAAAAAGATAATAAATTTTACTTTAATTGCAATTTGTTTTTCCTTTAATAATACTACTTTATTAGTATCGCATAAAACATTTTACAACGCAGAACGTAAGATATATGTATTATGATAAAAGTAACGAAATTATTTATTATTCATATTACATTTAAAAGAAACAATAAAGAAACAATTTTGGTCGAATTAAATGAAATTTGATGGTTTAAAATATACTTTGTATAAAACTAAAGAACAAAAGTAAAATTAGAATAATGCGTCGAGATTTAATCCCATCATGCAATAGAGTCTATCTTTACCTATGGTCAAGAAATCATTTATTTAGAGCTCGTGTATTTAGTAACAGCCTTGGTACCTTCAGAAACAGCGTGTTTAGCCAGTTCGCCGGGTAGGATTAAGCGCACGGCAGTTTGAATTTCTCTGGAGGAAATGGTCGACCTTTTGTTGTAAGCCGCGAGTTTTGAAGCTTCACCCGAGATACGTTCGAAGATGTCGTTTACAAAAGAGTTGAGAATGGACATAGCCTTATTGGAGATACCAGTGTCCGGATGTACTTGTTTGAGGACTTTATAAATGTAACTTGAGTAGGTTTCTTTTCTGACCTTGCGTTTCTTTTTGGTTTTATCACCGGAAGCGACTGGTTTCTTGCTGTCTTTCTTTTCAGCAGGAGCTTTTGCTGGGGCTTTTCCACCAGTGGCAGGTTTCTTTTCGGCTTTTGGACCCATTTCTTTTTTTGTTTGATAAGTAATAAAAAATAATTAGGATATATATAATTTTTTTATGGAATAAGAGAAAAGAGAAACTTGATTAAATAACAAGTCAATAATCGCAAAAGAGTAAAGTTTAGGGAAAATAGAGGGTTTTTATATTTAAAAATCCCTCCTGATTCGAACGCGAAAAAGCCGCGTCTCCAATATTTTTAGTATTTTGATCTTTGTTTGTACCTGAATCAAAACAATAATCAACACGCGGTGCCTTTATTGCTTACTAAGTCAGGCTCAGTCACGCGAGCGGAAAAATCAACGCGATCGGAAGAAGCTTGACGCGTATTTCATTAATTATTACTCTTTTAGGGTGGCTTTAACGTGGCTTTTATAGACCTCCTTTTATATGTTTCGGATTGATTTGTTCATAATAAACAACACGTATTCTTTAATTAGTAATTGTTTACATCATCATC
>NQWY01000310.1:0-11925 GCA_019425655.1 Rhizophagus prolifer
ACGATTAATCTGAAATTAATGTATAAAACACTTTGTTAGATGTGAAAATAAATCAAATAAAGTTTCTATAAATTAATAAAATACAAATTAGAAAAAACTCATTTCAATGTAAGTAAGTAATAAATTAGAAATAATGACTGACTATACACAAGTCAAAAAATGATGGAATTATTCATAAAAAAAAAATATTTATTTTGGATGCTAGAATTCTTTTTTTTTTTGAATCATGCATAAATGTCCTACTTATTGAACTTATAATGCAAATCAATCCTTCTACTAATCTCTCAAATTGCTCGTCTTCATGATGCTATTCAACGTGAAAATCATATTGTAAAAAGATACAATAACCGAAAAAATTCTCAAAAAAAAACTTTTCTCTTTTTTACCTAAACGGTTTACATTGCAAGTTTCTAATTCCCTTATCTTAAATAACCCTTTACCTCTAAATGATTTCTGTTCTGTTACAAACATATCTCTCTCGTAAAGTGACGGTTAAAATTTATAAAGCCAAGCTCATTGTTGTGCATTCTGAGAATTCGCTCTCGTACGTTCCTCTTTCTCTTTTATATAACTTTTTAAGAGCTCTTCCAAAGTATTATCTTGTTGATCAACTGCAATTTGGGTTGCTTTCCTAGCTAATTCCCAAATCCAAAGTTTTGCTGCGTCATTATCTAATTGCTTTATATCTGTGTCACCTTTAAACTTTTGAACTGCAGTAGCAATATCACGTGCAGGAAGTTGGTGATTTGGATATTTCGCCTTCAATAATTGTCGCTGGGTCGTGACACCAAGATTTCCGTGAAGGGTGTAAAATTCAATGTCTTCAAGCACGGCTTTTGGCAAATTACGATTCTTAGGTGCTGCTGCCTCCAGTACACTTCGATACCTTGGTGAAACCGTGTGAGCAGTTGATGCATGTGTTGATGGACGAGTTTCTCGCGTTTGTTGATTAAGTACATGATTATGCTCGTTTACAAAAGTGGTAACAGTTATATGTGTACTAGTTTTGGGAAAAGAAAGATTGATATGCCACCCACATTCAATACGCTTTGATGTCCTATTACGTTGTTCGGATAAGGCCGCCTTTTTCTTTGGCGTATATCGACCTCCATGTTCACAATCATATGTCCTTTTCCTAACCATTCCCATTTCGTCTCTCTCAACACGTTTTTTTCTAACAACAAAACCTTGCTCACGTCCATATATTTCAAGATATTCGTCAACATGTTCCCAAGTTTCAAAGGTTGTACCAACCGTCAAAACTATACCTGAACTAGTGGCTCCAACGTCAGTTGAAACAAAGGAACCGTCTCTAAATGCGCTAGGACTTACAGTGAAGCTGGAATCGTGAGAAGGCACCGGAGACACTGGAACTTCTTGGTGGCTAGATCCGTCTGGCTGAGCAACAATCGCAATTGTTGCTGAACTAAAATCTTTATCGGTTGGCCGCGAAATAGCCAACATGTTTACATCTTGGTCTCGACTTTCTTCGTAATTCATATTTAATATTTCAAGAGAGAAATTAGATAACCTTTAAAAATAACTTTCAATGGTAGGTTATAAACAATGCAGCTAGTTGTTGAACCAATGTGATTGGGTATCATTTGCTATTTATACAGGAGGATGACGAATTGAGGGTATATAATGGGATTCCGGAACATAAGTCCGAGCCCCAATATCTATATTTATTATCACATCACATGGTTGTCTATTTTTATAAAACTCACTGTGATACGTAACACGCCAGTGATAAATTAAGGTCATCTGATTTGGTTGAGATGGTGGCTTGTTATCTCAACTTTTTTTTTCTTATGGCAACGATATTTAAATTAGCTAAAGCAGTTGCTGATAACAAAGAGGAGGTTTCCACCGAAAAGAAATCGACTAAAAATAAGCAAAGAGTCCTAGCTTTGTCTTCAAGAGGAATTAATTACCGGTATAGCTTAAAAAGTCTTTGTAATCTATTAAATATATTAATACTAACTTTCTTTGTATTAATTAGTCAGAGACATCTTCTAAATGACTTAGAGGCTCTTTTGCCTCATTTTAAAAAAGGTTTTATTTCTGTTGAATTAAGTTTATTTATAAATATATCTTTTTGATAATCTTTTTTGACTAGATTCAAAACTTGATACAAAATTCAAGCTTGGAATACTTAATGAACTTGCCGAGTTAAATAATTGTAATAATTGTGTATTTTTTGAGGTACGTAAACGTCAGGATCTTTACATGTGGACAAGTAAGACCCCAAATGGACCAAGTATTAAATTTCATGTTCAAAATAGTGAGTATTATATTCGTCTTTGTAAGATCGAAATTTAATAATTTTCATAGAGTAACGTGTTTTTTTAATTTTCAGTTCACACAATGGATGAACTCAAAATGACAGGGAATTGCCTTAAGGGTTCACGTCCTATCTTGTCTTTTGATAAAAATTTCGAGTCAGAACCTCATTTAATCTTGATTAAAGAAGTTTTTACTCATGTATGTGTATTATATTATTTTAATTTTTATTCGGCACATTGATATAAATTATTTTATTAGATTTTTGGAGTTCCGAAGGGCGCCCGTCGTTCAAAACCATTCATTGATCATGTCATATCATTTACCTTAGCAGATAATCGGATATGGTTCCGAAACTTTCAGGTTTCTCAGAGTTTTTTTTAATCAAAGTTCAATCACGTAAATTATGTCAATAACTATCTTTATATTAATTAGATTGTTGAGAAAGATCCAACAGATCCCAATAAAAAAGTCAATGACAAGGACGTTTCCCTCGTAGAGATTGGACCGAGGTTTGTTCTTAATGTCATTCGTATATTTGAAGGTAGTTTTTGTGGCGCGACTGTTTATGCAAATCCTGAATTTATAACTCCAAATCAGGTAATTGAGAATTTTTTTGATTACACATTTTGTGTTGGAAAATAACATTATACGTTATCCTTTCGTTGACATTTGCTTTATTAGATTCGACACAGCATTAATATACAAAAAGCTGCTCGATATAACAAGAGGAAGCTGGCACAAAGAAATAGACAATTAAAGATTGCAAATATAGATATGTCAGAAGATTCGGCGAATGAAAGTAATGGAGAGGATTAAATATTTCGTCATTTTTTTTTTATTTAATTCGATTTCTTTATTATTAGTTATTCTGTTTTGTAATTAAATAGAATTGTAATTAAATGTTATTTTGAGGCATGTAAAATGAATTACTTTTAAATATTAAACATAAGGGAGCGACATCATTAAGAATGTGTTAAAAGAGCATTACTGGGAATGAAGACTCTATTTAAAGAGGCGCGATTATAAGATTCATTCAGTTCGTTCAAAGAAACATTATTTGTGAAGTGATATTTCACTTTACGTATATATAAAGAATAAATGATGGCTTTTATATTGAAGACACCAGTCAAACTTGTTAGTCAAAGAAATCGCTCCAGCATACCTTATAGTGCTTTTGTTGATAATACAGTTTAATTGATTTAGCACAGTATGGTAATTAGTTGAACACTTGACCGCTTTTGGCTTAATTCACAAGCATACATGAATCATAAAATTGTTTATTATAATGTATCTCAGTTAATATTCTTTCGCTCATAATTTGTTATTATCTAGCATGTAACTGCATCATTTTCTGTTGTAGTGGATTCTTCCTCTTTGTCGTGATCTACATTTGCCAATAAAAATTCCACTACCTTTTCATGATTATTCTGTTGAGCTTCAAACATTGGGGTTCTTCCCGCTCTATTTTTAATCTTTTAAAAATAAATAATTCGAACAAATTTAGTATAAAATGTTATTAAGTCAGGATTAAATAAATTGTTCATTATACCTTTGCATCTGCTCCATTCTTGATTAGTAGTTCAACTACTTTCTCATGACCATTTAAAGCACTCCAATGTAATGGTGTATTTCCTGAACCATTTTGTGCGTTTACAATTCTTTCTAGAGATGATCCCAATGTTTGTATTATGAATTCTACGATCTCTATTTAATTGTATTTGAATTAATTAAAAGCTGCTATGAATTCGATAGAGCATCAAATGATTGTATCTACCTAAATGTCCATTAGCACTTGCCATATGTAAAACAGTATTTCCTAGGTCGTCCTTTAATTCAAGGTGTGTGACAGGATATGAGTTTACAATAGTCTTTAACTCTTCTAATTCGCCATAACGTGCACATGCTATAACTTCTTCAATGACCTCTTCTGATAATGAGGAATGCGTCGTTTGGGTGTTTGTATCGACTACCAGCATATTAAGTACTAAATGAACTACAAAAAAACGATTATCAAAAAATTTATATGGCGCAATTGGAAGATCGGAAATGATCAGCCAAAAAACGTATTACTACATATACCACACGAACTCATGAAGCCGCACTCTGATATTTCTAATAAGCTTGTTGTCACGATTACCATTTTTTTGTTGTTATAATTTATAGTAAATGGCGGGCGTAAAAAGTAAGTTTCTTTATATTGTTTAATTTTGCTTATTCTTTTTTTACAACAATAAAGCTAACGAACTGTACTTTCTCTTCGAATATTATTAGCGTACGTACTGTCGAATTAAAAAGGCTATATTTTATAATTAACGTTATTTAACCTTATTTCGAATAAATTATTCTTATAAAGCATTATAGCTTTAGCTTTTGTTCTAGCTTGCGGATTCCTACTCGTCATTTTATCTGGAGCACTATATCAGTACGTCAACTTTAAATAAATTTTCTTTTATTTAAGAATTCGATAATAAATTATTTTTATTTTCAAATTTTATTTAGAAATTGGTGGCCATTGTTTGTCGGCAAGTAAAATTTTGGTTGTTACTCTTTTTTTTTTTGTAGTTGCAACATACGTATTAGCACCTGTACCAAATTTTATATTTTCAAAATGTAGTAGTAATAATGATTACTATATTGATGAGTAAATGTTAAAGTATATTATATTTTTGCATTCATATATGTTATTTTTTACTAATTTAATATATTTTAAGAGGTAATAATGGATATAAAGATTTTGGACGATTTCTAACAGCAATTTTAATTGTTACTGGAGTTTGTGAGTAATAATTAAATTATTATCCTGATGAAATTTATTTAATCAATAATTAATAATTCTTATATATGATAATAGGCTTACCGATTGTTCTTGCACATTCTAAAGTGATAACAATTCCGGCAATGATTATGAGTACTGGAGGTGGTGCTTTAGTTTATTCAACGAGTAAGTTATATTAGATGGAACCGATTTTAGCAATTTGGAAAAACTTTTAATAATATATGTTTTTCTTTTTAATTATATTGCAGTTATTGTTTACGCTCACTTCTTTTCTAGTGAAGGAGATGATTTCTAAAAATCCTTATTTTCTTTACATTTTTATTTATTAGGGAACAGAATATGATTATTTATACATATATATTCTTTCTTAATAACAACTAATTGCATTATTATTATATACACAGAATCTATTAATAAATCATGCGTTTTTTTCATTGGAATTTTGTATTCCGTATTTTTTTTACACTGATGTTATACATAATGGAATTCATACATAAAGTTTAATAAATAAACTTTATAAACTTTGGTTGGTTATCGCAGAAGCTTTGTATATCTTAATAATACAATCGATCTTGCATGTTATCTTATATTTGACCAACTTTTCATCATGTTGGAAATTTGATTGGCTGATAATTTAATGTAACACGTGAATGTAAAACTAACTGATTATCATTACTGATCGAGAAATTTTATTCCTAATAAATGGCAGCGCAAGACCTTTCAGAGAAAAAGCAAAATGCAAAAAATGCGGCTTCAGTTGCAGCACCAGCGGCATTTGCAAGGTCACTTATACTACAAGGTCTTGCACTATTTTATAGAACCCCAATAAAAGTATTGAAAATTTCCATTTAATACTTTTCACTTAATACATGAGTTATTAATTTTTATTTGGTGATTTTAAATTGTTTCTCTTTAGTTGTTTAGGCCACTTAGAGTTGATTATCTAATAATGGCACGAGCAATTATGCCACCAACTCATAATGACAAGAAATTTTCGTTTCATTCAACAAGTCTTGGCATGTTAACTCATGCAGTCAAACAACATGGTGTATGCATACTAGTCTTAGTCAAATTCGGCAAATAAATTTTTGAAATACAATTAATAAAAAAATCCGACGTTAATTATTCATTTTTTCTAGTTTATATTTATACCACGTCATGTCTTACCTCCACTGGTAGCGAATTCAATGATAGGCGCAGTCTTATTTACAACGTATATTACAGTTCTTTCACAATTCAGTGGAACTTCTTCATTTTTTGAATTGGATTATAATCATAATTTACATTCACCACCATCATTTTCAATTGTATTTACCTCTGGAGCTATTGCAGGAGCTGCACAATCTTTAGTTGCTGCACCACTAGACTCTTTAAAAGTTAGATTTGAAGTAAATGATTTATTAGAGGGAAAACACAAAAGTATGTTTGATTTTGCCAAAACAACTTGGAAAGAATTGGGAGTCGCAAGTATTTATCGTGGAATTTGCTTAACGTTGGTAAAGGTTTGTGTAATTATAATAAGCTTTTATGCTTTTTTTAATTAATCTTTAATTTTTACTATTATCGATTGTATAGGATTCTTTATCTTGCGGATTGTTCTTTGGAGTTTTTGAATTTGTCAAACAACAGTGTTATAATGCATTCATTGAGGAAATGAGCGATTATCGCGAAACTTCGAAGAGATCTCAGTTAATTGAACCAGCATTTGTATTAGCGGCTGGTGGAATGGCAGCAATATCATATCATTTCGTTGATTATCCTTTAGATAAAATTAGAAATATATTTCTTATAGAAGAAGCTCAATCTGAATATCAACATGAACAGAAACCACGTTTATATAAAGACACGTGGGAACAATGTAAATTAAGAATTAAGAGAAAGGGGTTAATTAAATTTTTGTATAGTGATTTCGGTGCTACGGTTATAAGAGCTGTCCCTGCTACTAGTATTGGCTTCTTGGTTTTTGAACTAATGAAGAGGAAATTTGATCGAGAATTATATGATGAAATTATATAATCTTGGAGATTAAAATATATTATTAAGGTCAATGTAATTTAGGTTAACGTTTTTTATGCTAAATTTAAAAAAATTTTAATTCAAATTTCACGTGGTTTTATTGTCATTTTTGTACATCATGATAAAAGATTATCCTTTTAGTTATTTGATTTTATTCGAATTCAGCTTTACAATGAGATTGTTTCGAGTGGGAGAAATTATGTGTTCTTCGCATTTACCATTAAGTTATCGTAGTCTTTCAAGCTTTAACGGACAGTACCGTTCGATATTCTCTTCAATAAGGAATTATGCGCTAGACACTCGACAATATAATAAAAAACTGGTATCTTATAATAATTCTTTACTTCAAAAAACGTATCGAAAACGCGTAACTCCCTCAATTTGGAAACCTATTTTGTTTACTTTAATTGCTTCTGGTTCGACATTTGTTATAGCAACAAACATTTCTGCGGAAAAAATAAAAGCTCGTCGTAAAAATATGTATCATTTTTATAATGATAATGACCAAAACGCTGGAGATATAGTGACTTATAGAGAACCTTGGGTCAAAGGAATATTTCATCGATTAATTCAAAAGGTTGAAGATTCCAAATTATATAAAAGCTTGCACGGAAATTGGACATTTATGACAAAACAATGGAACTCATTGAACGATAGCACAAAGACTACAGCAATTTTAATTGGAATTAACACAATTATCTTTGGAATGTGGCAAATTCATCCTTTACGAGTAGTTATGAATAATTATTTTGTTCATAATCCACTTTCTGGGCGGTCATTTACACTGTTAACTTCAATGTTTAGCCATGAAGCTTTCTGGCATTATAGTTTTAATATGTTGGCTTTGTACTCTTTTGGGGACTTAGTTTATCGCATTTTTGGAAGAGAGCAATTTCTTGCGTTTTATCTTTCCTCTGGAATGGTTGCATCTTGTATTAGTCATGTCGTTTCCTTAAGTTTCAAACGGTACAGTGCCATAATGCCATCTTTAGGAGCTTCTGGGGCTATTTTTGCATGCATTGCTGCTTGCGCAATAAAATATCCCGATTCTTCTGTATATTTAATATTTTTGCCATTTT
Source organism: Rhizophagus prolifer (assembly GCA_019425655.1). Lineage (NCBI taxonomy): Eukaryota > Fungi > Glomeromycota > Glomeromycetes > Glomerales > Glomeraceae > Rhizophagus > Rhizophagus prolifer. The sequence goes on from NQWY01000310.1 coordinate 8,158, forward strand.
TCCCTATTAAAATCGGTTACGCACTTCCTGCTATAATGGCATTTGATTTGTGGGGAATTATATCTGGGATGACAATGTTTGACCATTTTGTAAGTTTTTAAATGTGAGATTCAGCAAATATCAATCATTACTGATATACATTTTAATTCATAATAGGCACAATAATAGGCACACTTGGCTGGTACTATGTTTGGTCTAATTTACACGAAATTTGGACAGGAACCATATTGGAAGGCAGTAAAACAAATGTAGTTAATTCATCTTGGACATTAATAAAATTCGTAAACCCTATATTAATTGATAATAGAATTGTTTACAAAACTTATGTATATATTTTACATTATCCAGAAGAGAAAATTAATCCTGTATAATAATTCATAATTTTTTCCAATATTTAAAATTTTCTTTCCCTGAAATATCTTTTAATTAAAAAGAAAATTTTTTTATCAATTTAAAAGTATAAATTCTAGCAATAAAATAACTTTTCTTTGAAGTAAATGTTATAAATGGCTATCATTCAACGCAATATATATAGAATTAAAAACCCAAACTGTGAGGAAATTGACCTTTACTGAGCGAAAATCTGGCTCTTAAATAATCATAAAGATCTGGAACTTTTTTCAAGCTGGCCACAAGTTGTTTATCAATTTCTTTCTGATCGGCAACTTTCTTCTCTGAAACTACCTTCTTTTGCTAAACATAAAGAAATTTTCTATTATAAATAATATGTAAAACACCTTAAATAATGGCGGTTAAATTATTCTTACAATTTGCTCTTTAAAGAATTCTTCTTCTTCATTGCTTTTCTTAGATTTCTTTTCTCTCTTGAAATATAAATCGTCAAATTTATCAATCTAATTGGAAATAAGACGTAAATCAATAAATTTAAAATTAAACAATCATTTAGGTTAAATTTATGAATTATCCTTACCGAACAAGAAGTAATGTCAACTTTTGTCGAAGTAGCTATAACATAAGCTTGATTGACGCGCTTCAACGGGACACCATTAACTTTAAATGGACCGGTTACCAATAATAAACCGCTTTTGAGCTGTTTTAAAAAAACGACGCGTTTTCCACGGAATTGACCAGTCAATAAGATAAGAACTGTGCCAGGAATAATAGAGGCACGAAGTTTTGTTGGCTTGTTAACTTTTCGCGATTTTTTTGGATGAGGAACATCTTCTGCTGGATAAAATCGTGGAGCCTTTTCTAAAGGAATAATACGTTGACCACCATTGTTATTTCCTTTAATTTGTACTGTTTTGGTGGTTTCAGCTTTAGTTTCGGGCTTTGAAATAGTAGACTTCTTGCGTTTGTATAAAGCCTTTTTTGCGTAGACTCTGCTACGAGAATAGCGTGAAACTCCGGGAACAAGAAATCTATTACGTGGTGCGTGTGCCATTTTGCCACTTCAAAAAAAAAATCAGAATGATTAATATCTTTTTTTACAAGCGGGCTATTGTAGTCGTTATTATTGTATATAAAATCTATAAATTAAAAGTCTTTATAAATTACTAAAATAAGTCCTAAATTCGATGACTATAATTTTGATGGACCAACTTCACTTAAATAAATGTATTGAAAAAAAACGCTTAATATCAATTATATTTTATTACCCATTTCATTGCATGAATTTTTATAAATATTATTGAAAAAAACAAACTTCACTTCATGAGACTTGTAATCAGAATAATAAAAACTTCAAAAAATCATACCAAGACAAGCGGAGTCTTAGCGGATGGATCAAAGGAGGAAGAGACTATGTTGATTAAAAGATTTAAATTTATAACAAAATTTCGTATCACGGAAAGCTGTAATTTAATTGGCTAGATCTAAAATTTTTCATTAGTGATAAAAATTTTTAAAATCTTTAGCAGTTCTTCGATAGTCGACAAAATGGCAGCAACTTATGATTTGACACCTAAATTGATCCCGTATTTGGACAGACACCTTGTCTTTCCATTGTTGGAATTTCTTTCTATGCACAAGGTTGGACTCATTATTCATATATTTTTAACAAAAATTGTATTTGCAAAGTAATATTTCATTGTTTTAGATCTATCCGGAGATCGATTTATTGAAAGCTAAATATGAATTATTGGCCAAAACTAATATGGTTGATTTTATTTCAATGTTGTATAAAACAATACATGAAACTGAAGAAGTTCCAAAAGGTATTTGTTTATATTATTCATTATGCGATAATTTTAATGCGTAATTTTACTGATCGAATTTACAATTATATTAGAATTTGCGACTAAGAGAGATGAAGTCCTTCAGACACTAGAAAATCTTCAAGCGGAGGCTCAAAAGGTTTTGGATATTATAGAGAATCCGGAAGTTATTTCCGCTCTTCGACAAGATAAACTTCAAAATCTTAATTTTCTAAAAGAAAAGTATGGAGTAAGTGTCAATACAGTTAAATTAGCTTAATATATTGTGTTGCTTTCTTTTCACTTTCATTATTTATAGCTTACAGATAAAATGCTTAACACTCTTTATCAATTTGGCCAATTCCAATATAACTGTGGTAACTATGGAGGTGCTTCCGATATGTTGTACCATTTCCGTGTATTGGTTAGTAAAATGAATTGCTTTTATAATAGTATTATTTGGGATAAAGTTTAGATTAAACAATTTATTATCGTACAGTCGACAGATCACGAATTAAATGTTTCGGCATTATGGGGGAAGCTAGCATCTGATATTTTGGATTCTAATTGGGACAGTGCTTTAGAAGAAGTACAAAAATTAAAGGATACTATTGATCAAAAGGTACTTATCACGCTGACTTCCAAGTAATCACTGATAACTAACGATCAATTCCTGTTGATAGAATTTTACTTCTCCTTTGCATCAACTACAACAACGCACTTGGTTTATTCATTGGTCGATATTTGTTTTCTTCAATCATCCAAAAGGACGTGATAATATTATCGATGTGTTTTTCACTCCTTCATATATTAATACTATCCAAACTGCATGTCCATGGATACTTCGGTATCTTACAACCGCCGTTGTAACAAACAAACGCAAAAAAAGTATTTTAAAAGATTTAGTTAAAATTATTCAACAGGAAAGTTATGAATACAGGGATCCTATAACTGAGTTCATTGAAAGTTTATATGTAAAATTTGATTTTGAAGGAGCTCAACATAAATTAAAAGAATGTGAAAAGGTCCTTTCTAATGACTTTTTCTTAGTTGCCACATTACCAGAATTTGTAGAAAATGCTCGTTATTTAATCTCTGAAACTTATTGTCGGATACATTTAAAGATTGATATTAGGTATGATAAACATAATAAACTAATTTTATTTGTTAGGTAATCTTTTATTTACTGATTTACTAATTTTGATATAGTGGGTTATCGCAGACTCTTAATTTGGATCAAGAGGCAGGTGAAAAATGGATTGTTAATTTGATTCGAGACACACGTGTTGATGCAAAGATTGATTTTAAAGAGGTCTGTTTAGTTATTTAGTTTAAACCATAATAAAATAGTTTTTGACTAATATGAACAATTCGCTCATATAGAATACTGTTATTATGAATCAAAATCATACTTCTATTTATCAACAAGTTATTGAACGTACGAGAGGTTTATCATTCCGTTCTCAAATATTAGCATCTACTATCGAAAAACGTGAAGCACATCAAAGTGCTAGTGCTGCAGAAGCTGTGGAATAAAATAATTACAATGTAATTTATCTTTAAAATCTTTAAAATGTAAATTAAATTTATTAAATATTTTTTTTTTTTTTTT
>NQWY01000313.1:0-48274 GCA_019425655.1 Rhizophagus prolifer
TTTGCTTGCTTTTACAATGGATCATAAAAGCTCAAGGTACACGGAAACTTTATTTAATGTGAGTGGTTGTGCTGTAATGACTTTAATTTTCGTGGGCTTAGTTTCTGTAATGCGCCCATAATTTATATAATAGGATTCCAAAAAAATGGAAAATTCAGATTTTTTCTATGTGCCTGATGAATTAGATAATAAGGGGGATGTTAAGCGTCTTGTTGTAGGCATTCTTTGTGTCGGGCTTCTTTTTTTTATTGCTTATGTGATTATCTCTTATGTAGGTGAGTTCCCAATTACTGCATATTTATCACTTTATGCTGTGATTTGGACGGCTACAACTGTTTTTCTTGTGATTAAATTCTTAAATAATCGAGCTGCATTGAAGCCTGAATTGGTTTTAGAGTTAATCAAAAATTGTAGTGATACGCCAAAACTTAAAGATACAATTCTGAATATTATTAAGGTTCAAGAAAAAATAACCAAGAGTGATTTATTTAGAATTCTTTATGTTCTCCAAGAAGATCTTTCTGGGGTTTATGTAAAAAACTATCGGGATCTTGTGGGAATTGACAAGGATCAAGAAGCAGAAATTATAGCGAAAGGTGAAGCAGAAGTTGAAAGTTATACCAAAAGTATAGCTGTACTAGAAAATACTTTACAAAATATAAAACTCCGTGAAGAAAGAGGTGGATAGTCCTATTTTGCGCTCATTTGCGATTTAAGCATGGTTTAGGTGTTTTTGTTGCTAGTATGCGTTATTTTGTTTTGAGTCGTATTGTGAAGAGAATAGTGCTATTTAAGCGCTATTTTTTTTGGGCGTTCCCTTTCAGGTCGTGCTCTAGTTTTTCTAAGCAGCATAGCTGCTAAGAAAAATCGAACCAAAATTTATGCCTGGACCATCAAAGATGGTCTGTCATAAATTCCGTTTCGCCCCATTCGGGCTAGGATCACTAACGCACCCAGGTTTAAATGGTGGTTGTGATAGCACAGTAGGTTCTTGGCCAATATGCAGTTTTTATTTGTTGCAGTCACAAGGTATTAGTGAGCTGCAAAAAATCACAGATTTTTATTGCTCCCGAAACCTTGTTATGTGGCCACCACGGATGAACCGACTTAAGGGATTGTTGTAATCAAGGAGTAGGAAGGTGGACAGGGCGAAGATCCCGACTGTGGCGGTAGACACCGCCTACAGATTTCTTTCATTGAGGATTCAAAAACATAAGTCATTGATTTAATTAGTAAAATAATAATTAAAACCAGGCAAAATAAATCATAAGTTATTGTTTTATATAGGTTTAATTAAAGCAAAAAGATTGCATTTATAACCTAGGTTATATATAATTAAGACTCAAGATTCAATCAAACCGAAAGGTTAGGAGTACAGAAAATGAAAATCCAATTTTTAAAAGACGTTAGCAGCATTGCAGAACTTAAAAAGACTTATCAAAAACTTTGTTTTAAACACCATCCCGACCGTGGCGGTAACACTGAAACAATGCAGATCATCAATGCAGAATATGATTTTTTGTTAAAAAACCTTATTGATCAGGAAGAGGAAAGCGAATATTCAGAAGAAAAATTTTGGCAAAGTAAAGAACAACAAACAGAAGTTGAACAAGTTATTCATGCGAAAATTCAGGAAATTATCGGGGCTAATTTGGACGGCATCAAAATTGAAATTATTGGCGTGTGGATTTGGTTATCAGGTGAAACCAAGGAGCATAAAGAAAAATTAAAAGAGCTTGGCTTTTCATGGAATCCAAAACATAAAAAATGGTCATTTGCAGGGAAAAAAAGCCAAGGTTGGAGCAGAAAAAGCATTAACCATATTCGCAAAAAATACGGCTCTCAAAGTGTTAAGAATGAGAAAGGAGAACAAGCCGAAAGTAAAAAAACAGATCAAAAAGGAAGTGCAATTCCAAGCAAGGCAAAATTAGCCTAAGCAGAAAATAAAAAGCCACTGGAAACAGTGGTTTTTTTATGTCATTGATTTTATTAACAATATTGTGTTTAAAACCAGGCGAAATAAATTATAAGTTATTGTTTTATAAAGGTTTAATTAAAGTAAAAAGATTGCATTTATAACCTAGGTTATATATAATTAAGACTCAATAATCAATCAAGCCGAAAGGTTAGGAGTATCGAGAATGTCAGCAATTAATCAAGACCAAATTATCTCTTACAGCTATATGTCTGAGGGTAAAAAACTGGAATCAATGTACAGCTATGCGTACTTAAAAGATGGTGAGTTTTTTAGCTTGGGCGATAATTTAAGTATCAGTGCTGTAACTGAAAAGTTAAAAATGTGGGGTTATCAAAATCCTATTGTAACCGTAGAGCTAGAAGAGGATTTTTATAAAAGAACAAGTGACCTTGGGAGCATTACAGAAATAGATCAAGAGCGCTTTAGTGATGCTTTTAACTGTTTGCCACCATTGCGCCATAATAGCAGTACCAGTTATGAAATTTTTATGCTCAGAGAAGAAATTGCAGCAGGGTATTTTAGTTTTTTTGTTCGAGTTGATGGGCGTTTTTTTGAAATGAAAGAACATTTTAAAAAATCATTTTCCGAATTGCAGACGAAAATTTTTGATCATATCAAAGCTGAATCGGAAGCAGTTACAGCATAAAAAAAAGGGGGAGGGCTTCGGCTCTCTCTTCACTTTTATAAATCATGCTTAAGGCAAGGAATGAAAAAAATGTCAGAAAACACTGAAATAAAGCAAGCTGTGAAAGTATCAAAAACGAGTATTAATTATGCTCAAAAACGAGGGCTAAAAGTTGTTATAGATGAAAAAAATCAAGCCGTATATTTGCACCATAACAAGAAAAAAAAGGAATGGGCTTGCTGTTATTCAATCGAAAGAAGAGGTTTATTTTTTAAAAGTTCACATTTAAATTTTACCATTAAACAGGAATTGCCGTACTGGGTGACAAGTGATAAACATTTCAGGGAGGTAATAGAATTTATTGCCACCGAGCTAAAAAACTAAAGTTTAAGCCACTGGAAACAGTGGTTTTTTTATGTCATTGATTTTATTGACTATATTATGATTAAAACCAGGCAAAATAAATCATAAGTTATTGTTTTATATATATTTATTATCTAATAAAAAGTTGTATTTATAACCTAGGTTATATATAATTAAGACTCAGCAAACAATCAAACCGAAAGGTTAGGAGTATCGAGAATGAAAACTGAATTTTTAAATGCATTTAAACGCCTTGGTTTAAAGACTATGCAAGAAGCAGAGGGCGCAAAGTTATTTTTAGATGGGTGTACGGTTCAAGTGTTAATAACTTCGCTTGATGAATCAATGACTGAATCAGAAGTTTATTCACATTTAGAAAATTTTAATACAGATGAGATCATGCATTGCACTGATGAAACACAGTTAAATCATTGTTTAAAAATGTATGAAAATATCTTGAGTCATGCAGGAAGCACAGAAGATATTTATTGTTTAATTAAGCCAGTAGGCGAAAAGAAGTTAAACGGTGAAGCTGATTATTTTGTGGGTAATCTAAAGATGCCTAATACTGGAAATACTCAAAACTATAGCACTGATGAAAACACATTTATTCAAATCCTGAAAGAGTATGCAGGGGCTACAGATTCAAGCCTGAATGATCTTTTATCGTTGTTAGGTCTGGACTATGCAGATTTAAAATTGTTCATGGATAAGTATAAAAAATTAGTTCTGCAAGAATTTTCAAGAATGTGTGATTTTCTATTTTATGATGTGAACGTTAATTGGTTGCTAGGGAATGGGTGCTATTTGCCTGAGACTGTTCACCAGTTAAATGATGATGGTGAGATGGGTATATTTGAACTGGCGATCTATAGCAACCTTGTAGCAATCACACAGTTATCTATGCCAAGCAATTTAAAAAATTTTAAAGGTCTTCGAGTCGAAATTTTGCAGGGTTTAATCAAATATCTAAATGAAATTTTAGATTTAAATGATAGTGATCATGTAGAAAAATTGCGTATTGGAACGCTTGACGAGTACACACTCAAAAAGGATGGTTATCACATCTTAAGCGAACTAGACTCAGATGATATAGATGAAATATTTTGCGAAAACGATTATTCAATTCATCTTATTAAGCGTGAAAACAACCGCTATTTAATGGATAGTATCACAGGGGCGTTTGACTCATACAATAACGGTGGAATCTATGATTTAAGAGAACTGATTGATGCACTAAGCAAGTTTTTAGACTTATCAGAAATGGAATTTTTAGCAAGATTGACGAGAAGATAAGATTAAAAAAGCCACTGGAAACAGTGGTTTTTTTTTGATTTAAATCTTTTATTTTCGACATAGATTATTGTATTTATAACCTAGGTTATATATAATAAAGACTCAATAATCAATCAAGCCGAAAGGTTAGGAGTACAGAAAATGTCAGCAATTGAAGTGAAAAAAGAAGTGGTACATTTAACAGATGAAGAAGTGCTTTTGATGGGCGATTATGAGTTAGACAAGCTCAAATATTTGAACATGTTCAAGGCTCACCAAGACGATGAGCAAGAAAATCAAACTAGCAATGTTATGTGGGAATTTCTGAATGCTTATGAGCAATATGTTTTTCATTTTGCTAACCAGTTAGGCGGTGAACAATATAAAAGTGGCTATTGGAAAATGGACAACGGCTTTTTCATATTGCAAGGCAACGAAGATACAATTTTCAATGTTAGCAATGATTTTGGTTTTGAAACAAAATTTAATCTTTTAGAATTTTCTATTGCAGTCAATCTATTTGCATTAAGTCATTTATGCTTTTGGGCACATGATCGAAATAAAAGTTTAATCAATAATTTGGCTGTTTTCTTTTCAGATTACACCAAAGATTTTCTAAAAAAGAACTCAGGAATTTTGAGTGAAGACATATATATAATTATTGATTAATGTAAGGGGAGGGCTTCGGCTCTCTTTTTTTTGTTGCGTTACCGCAACAAAAAACACAGCTATTTTTTCTTATCAAACATTTCTAAAATTTCATCGGCATTTTCCAAGCACAGCATAATAAATGCCTTTTTTGATTTCAGATTTTCCCATTTTTCATAAGCTGAAAGTTCTGCATCTTTTGACAAATAAAGATCTATACCAATCGGCATACGTTCTTTTTTTTCTTTAAATTTAGTAATTGCTTTTGCAACATTTGGGTGTGTTTTCTTTTGATCTTGGTCGTCATTCACTTATTAAAAATTCCATAATTACATTTAACTTGAGTATAACACAGGTTATATTTATTTCTATTTTTATTTAGGGCGTTCCCTTTCAGGTCGGGCTTATTGGCTGCGCTCAAACCATTTGTGAAAAATATGAAAGCAAGCCTTAAAACTCTAGTTTCAAGCAAGCTTGAACCTGAATTTTATAGCCTTCCTTACATATTTTTTTATCACAAATGTTTTGACCCTTCGGGCAATATCCCTAACGCTGTCATGAATTTTTATAAAGTTTTAGGTAGCTAAGCCTGGCTTAATTCAAATGCTGAAAATTTCATTGTGGTAGTAAATTTCAGGTTTTTTGTGTCTGTGGATTTGTGGACAATCGCAAGCGAACACCATTCCTGATCTGTGCATAACCATTGTGGAAAAACATAAGTTTTACCACAAGGTTTTACACAGGGAATGGCTTTGCCCGACAAGCTCCACAGACATAATAATCATTTTAAAATTTTATTTTTTATTTTGTTTTTCATGTCACAAAATGTAGTGCTCTTCAAAAAATCACAGATTTTTATTGATCACTAAATTTTGTTTTGTTGCCACCACGGATGAACCGACTTAAGGGATTGTTGTAATCAAGGAGTAGGAAGTTTTTTTATCAAATATCTCGACTGTGGCGGTAGACACCGCCTACAGATTTCTTTCATTGAGGATTGAAAAAGAATAACCTATTGATTTAAGTCTTTGTTTTATAAAGGTTTTATTATTTGATTTTATAACCTAGGTTATATATAATTAAGACTCAATAATCATCAAGCCGAAAGGTTAGGAGTAAAGAAAAATGTTTACAATTGAAGCAATGAAAAGCATGATTTCAAATCAATTAGATTGCATTAACGGACTGGAAAAACAGGGGACAACGTACACTAAATATGTAAACGGTTTGAAAGTTAATATTCACATTACACAGATTCATTGCCAAATTTTTAAAGGTTCAAATCATTACAAAAACTTGAGAATAAACCCTCAAAAAGAATTTAAAGAAGCTGAAAAACACTGTAAAGAAATTATCAAAGAAATAAAAGAAGCATTAAAATAAGATAAGCCCGAAAGGGCTTTTTTTACGTCTATATTAAAGGTTTTTAATTTTATGTATATAGGCAAGCAAGGCAAGGAAACAAGCACCACAGATAAGCAGAGAGCCTAATGATTTACCTGATTCTTGAGCACCAAATAACAAGTAAGCCATTGCGGAAATTAAAACAATACCGACAATGAAACAAAGCCCAAGTTTAGATTTTTTGTTCATATAAAAGCCTAGATTAAGTGATAAATTATTAAGCATTATATGTATTTTTTTTCACAAAAAACATGACTATTTTCGACATAGATTATTGCATTTATAACCTAGGTTATATATAATTAAGACTCATTAATCATCAAGCCGAAAGGCTAGGAGTACAGAAAATGTCAGCAATTAATCAAGCAAAATCACAGTTAAAATACTTTGTTAAGCGTTCAGCAGTTTGTTCTATTTACGAGCATAGTGCTAATTCAAAAGTATGCTTTGGTAAAAACCTAGTGATTGTTTTGAAGTTGAACAAAGACCGTTTAATCTATAAAGAATATACTTTTGTAGATGGTCAAGCGAAACTTGCTGTAGAACATAAAATTATGCTTAATCAAGCTGAAATGTTCACAGTTAAACATCATTTTAAAAAGACCCATCAAGAGAAAGATATTAAGATTGCTTAATACTTAATTGATAAAAAAAATGACTGCTTAGGCAGTCATTTTTTTTTAGCTATTTAACAAATCTGATATGTCTTTTAAATTGTTTTTCCATACAGAGAGGGGGATTTCTAACAATTTTTTCTTGTCTAATAATTTTACAATATCTTGTGTATTTCGTTCTTTTTCTGCTTCCTTTTCCTTTTCTAAATCTAATTCAGCAAGTCTTAATTTCTCTTTTGCATCATAGACCCTTTTTTCAGCCTTAGTCATATTTTTAGTGGGATCATTGTTTTCTGATTCATCACTTTTTATTGATGTGTTTAATGGAGTTGTGGACGTTGCTTGATTATCAGTTTTTTGAGCATCTTCATCATGTTTAATTGCTGAATTGCTTTGATCATTTGAAACTTCATTTTGTGACATGGGTTTTTCCAGTGTTGAAGATTTTTATCTATTCTATAAGTCAATTTCTACAGGTGCAACTTATTATTTAATGGGATGGACACTAGCAACTAACTCAAAAGCCTAGAATGCGATTACAGATTAAAATGTCATCACAGGATGACGATTTTTTTTTCACACACCACGCATCTACGATGCTTTGCCGTGTATCCCTTTGATAGCAAGGGTTTCAGGCTTTTTTATATCAGAAAGAAATGAGTTCTCAAAAAGCAATAAAAAATAAGTTAAATATTTGATATTTATAGTTATATATGAGAACTACTAATAGTTCTCAAAATACAGGTAAAAATTTAATAACCAATTGTTTTTAAAATATAAAATATGAGTTCTCATTAAATTTTTTTCATGAGAACTCATATTTTAAAAGTAATCTAAATATATTCAATAAAAACATGCATTTAAATGAGTTCTTGAATTTAAAAATGCAAGGTATATGATGGTATCTATGTTTGATTTTAATGAGAGGTTAAAGATGGCCGAATATAAAGCTTATACGATAAGACTTGATCCACTTGTAGGTGATGAATATGAAAAGATTGCAAATAGTTTGGGGTTAAAACCGGCTGAATATTTCAGAGAGATTTTAACAAGTAATTTGCATCTAAATACTATTAGAAGTGAAGTGGATCGGATTGAAAATCTTGTTCAAGATTTTGATAAAAACATTAAAAATGTTCTTGAAAGGTTTACCCATGAGAACAGATTTAATGAAAAATATTATGAAGATGTTGGTGGTGTCTACATGATGTTGATTGGAATTCTAATGAAGTTAAATATGGAAAAAGACGATATTAAAAACATGCAGAATAGGGGTACTACTTATGCTAAAAATAACTATATAGGTAAAACAGAATGAAGAAGACGTGGTAGTGAGTTGTGGACACACCAGTTCAGGATGTTTATTACAGGCATTTCAAATGTCTTAATTTTATGTCTTTTCATAACTGTCTTTGTAATGGGTTTGTTCTTGTATTTAAAGGTCGATAATACCCAATTCTATGCAATTAAAACTGAGTTGGAAATTGCATATAAAAGTACCTTGAATGTTCCAAATAAGGAGATTGAATTATACATAAATGGCGTTCCTGAAAAAGTATCAATTAAGGAAGCTGAGCAGATCATTGAACCTTATTTATCTAGTTTTTGGTGGGCTGTAGAAAGAGCACTTCTTATAGGGTTGATCCTAAGTATTTCTATTGTCGGTGGGCTTATTTGGTACTGGTATAACTATGGCCGAGACGTAATGGAGGATGAGCAATTAAGGGGTGCAAAGCTTGTCGAAAAAGAAAAGCTTATTGAGCTTTTGAATCAAAGAGATGAAGCCAGTCATTATACAATAGCAGGAGTTCCAATTCGCAAAGGAACGGAAGGGAATAATATATGCTGTGTTGGAGCACCACAATCAGGTAAATCACAAGCCATTCGTGCATTATTGGCTCAAATAAGAGCACGTGGGAAAAAGGCAGTTGTATATGATCCTAGTGGTGAATTTACACAAGAATTTTTCAGAGAGGGTAAGGATATTATTTTAAACCCTTTCGATGAAAGATGCCCTCAATGGAGCGTTTGGAATGAAGTTGAAGAAGATCATCATATAGACTCTATTGGTGATGGTTTAATTCCTATAACACCAACAGGTGATCAATTTTTTCCACCGGCTGCTAGACGATTAATTTCAGATGTAATTCGTGTATTAGGTCAAAATGAAGCGACTAAAACAAACAAGCGTTTATTTGAATCAATTTCATTAAGTACATTGCAAGAACTTCATGAAATGTTAGCCGGTACTTCGGGTGCTACTTATGTCGATCCTAAAACAGAAAAGACTGGTATCAACATTAAAATGCAGATCTTAAACTATCTCACACCTTTTAGATTTTTGAAGGATGAAGGTGAAAAGTTTTCTATTCGAGAGTGGGTAAGAGAGGAAGATGATAGTTGGGTATTCATTACAACTAAAGAAGAGCAAAAAGAAGCTATTAAGCCAATCATTTCATTGTGGATCAGCACCGTTATCAAGGCAACAATGTCACTGCCTGCAATCCATAAAGAACGAATGTGGTTATGTATTGATGAAATGCCGACCTTACAGAAAATGGATGATCTAGTGTTATCACTAACGAACACACGTAAGTACGGATTATGTCATTTAATAGGTCTTCAAGATTTTAGCCAAAGTGTTCATACTTATGGTAAGGATGTTAGTAGTACAATTATTTCAACACTTCAAACTAAGCTAATTTTACGTGTTACCGATAGTGATTCTGCCGAAAAATTATCTAAGATTATTGGTCAAATGGAAGTTGATGAAAAGAACATGTCACGTTCAATGGGTGTGACTGATGGTAGGGATGGTGATAGTTTTTATGGGCAACGAAAAGAACGCAATGTTGTTATGGCTGCTGAGATTATGAACCTTCCAAATTTAGTTGGATATTTAAAAATAGTTGGTGATTATCCAGTAACTAAAGTTATAACTGAGTATGTGCCACATACAAAAAATTCTGAACCATTCATTGCTAGAAAAAAAGCCTATAATGAAGAGGTTGTATCTGAGCTTACTAATGTAAATCTTGCTCAAGAAGAAGCAGACCGTAAACAAAAAGAGTCAGCTATTGTTCAAAATACTGAGGAAAAATTGGTAGATGAAAACTTAACAATTGATTCACCAGTTATTCAGAATATTAGTGATGAAAGTGTTGTGGTTGATTCTGATAGTGAGAGCAAGACTGAAACGTTAGTTTTAGATCAGAAAACAGGTGATGGTGAAGATAGTGAACAATTATTATGTGATGAAAAATTAGCTAAAGATCAAAATTTATCAAATGATGTTGTTGTGAATAAAGATGATAAATCAAAAGTTGTAAATGCATATCAAACTAATTTCTTTGATAGCATGGATGACATAGTTGGAGATACTAAGAAATGATGAGCATGACCACTTTAAAGTCTTCTTCACAGGCTTCCACTTATTATTCAAAAGATAACTACTACACGAAAGAACCAACTGCTGAGAGCTTAGAAAAGGCAGAATGGTATGGTAAAGGTGCAGAAGTTTTAGGGTTGGTTGATCAGGATTTTGATCCGGATAAATTCAAAGAGCTTTTGGAAGGAACTATTGATGAAGATAATAAAATTGGTCGTGTTACTTATGAGGACGGTGTTGCGGTAACGCAACACCGACCAGGTGTTGATTTAACATTTTCAGCACCAAAATCTGTATCTATTATTTCAGAAGTTTTTAAGGATGATGATGTAAGAAATGCTCATGAAGATGCAGTGAAAGCGACATTAGATTTTGTAGAAAAAAAATATGCACAAACACGTATTAGTGTTGATGGAAGTATGCAGAAAGTTGATACAGAAAATTTAGTTGCTGCTTTGTTCTCACATAACAATAGCCGTGATTTAGATCCGCAAACACATACTCACGCAGTCGTTATGAATGCGACCCTAAACAGTAAGGGCGAGTGGTCAGCAATGAGTAATGAGCAGATCTATCAAAATCAAAAATTGATTGGTGCAATTTATAACTCAGAACTGGCCGTTAATTTAAAAGATCTTGGTTATGATTTAGATTTTAAAGCGAATGGTAATTTTGAAATTTCAGGTATAAGCCAGGATGTTATAGATGAATTTTCACAACGCAGAAAAGCTATGCTTGAAAATGCAGAGGAAAGAGGTGTTGATCTTTCTACTGCTTCGGCTAGTGTTCGAGAAGTCATAGCACTTGATACAAGAACTAGAAAAAAAGATGTTACTCAAGAAAGTTTAGATAATGATTGGTCGGAAAGAGCTGCTTCATTTGGGTTGACTAAAGAATACATTGAAACCTTGGTTGATCCGAGACAGAAAAAAGAAAAAGAAGTCATTGTTAAGGGCGATAATGACAATGGCTTTACTATCCCAGGTAAAGATAAATCTACAAATGAAAATGAGATAGAAAAACCGGATGAAAAAATTAATCCAGGGCGCAATAAAGAAAAAGATAATTCAGATAATAGAGAAGATAGAAAGCCTGAAATACATTCTGAAAATGAGCATGATGTACATGATCATGAGAGGTCAAAGGAAGACCCAATTGGCGATAGGCAGCCAAAGACAAAGGAAGAACATCAAAACCCTGGCGCTGAGCATTCAGGCGTAAATGATGAGGGTATAAGTAAAAGTTGGATGGATCGTTTATGGGCTTTCTTTAAAAAAGATGATCAACAATCTGTGCCAGGAAATACTAATGCTGCATTAAATCAGAAGGTGCAAGATGTAGAAGAGTTATCAGATCGAGAGCGAGCTATAAGGGAAGCTGTTTTCTATGCGGTAGGACACCATACAGAGCGTGATATGTTGGTTACTAGATCAAACATTGAAGCAACCGCTTTAAATAAATCTAAGGCAATGTTTAAGATTGATGATGTGAATAATGAGCTTGATAGGCTTTTAAAAAATGGGATTTTAGTTCAGTCCGATACAGGGAAGCTTACAACAAAAAGACTTGCTCATAGTGAAATTTGGTCAATTGATCATGTGAGGGAAGAAAGACATTCTGTTGATAAAATATTAACTGAGGAACAAATAAAAGACGATTTGAAAGAGCGTGAGCAATTTAATAAATTTGACTACACAGAAGGTCAGCGAAATTCAATTTATAGTATTTTCACTACGGATAGTAGATACCATGCTGTAGACGGGCTTGCCGGAACTGGTAAGACTACAATGTTGTCGGCTCTAAATAAGATTGCTGATAAAAATGGCTTTATTGTAAAGGGAATGGCCGGAACTGGCGTTGCTGCAAAGACACTAGAAGAAGAAACTGGAATACCGTCAACAACAACTGCAATGTTTAAATACAATGAAAGTAAGCTACAAAACAATCTTAATCAGTCCGGGAATAATTTTGATAGAAAAAACGAGATTTGGATTGTTGATGAATCTAGTTTCGCAGGGCAAGAGAGTTTTGTTGATGTTTTGAAATTAGCTAAATCAGCAGATGCAAGAGTTGTTTTTCTAGGTGATAAAAATCAGCTTCAATCTATTGAAGCCGGTAAACCATTTGAGCTTCTACAGAAAGAAATGTCTTTCTCTTCAATGCAAAATATTAACCGACAAAAAACACAAGAATTAAAGGATGTTGTTTCTCTAATTACAGCAAAAAATGCAAAAGGAGAAATTACATTATCAGAGAATGCTAAAGCATTTGATCTATTGGATAAGCAAGGTAGTGTTAAGGAATATGATCAATTAGATCTACACGAAGAAGTTGTTAAATCATATATGTCGAATGATCTTGAAAAAAGAAATAAGACAATGATCATTACACCTTTTAACAGTGATCGAAAAATACTAAACGATATGGTTAGACAGGCAAAAATTGATAAGGGTGAGTTACAAGGCGAAGAACATGCATTTACAACTTATGCCAACAAGAATTTAACTAGAGCGCAGCAAGGCGAGATTCTTGAATATTCAAAAGGTGATGTTTTAAGGTTTAACAAAACTTACTCTCCAGAGGGTGTGTCTTTCAAGAAAGATGAATATTACACAGTGGTTGAAACTTATAAGCAAAATGGTGGAAAAAAAGAAGAAGGACTTGTTTTGCAAGATAAAGATGGGCTTCAACAAAAATGGAATAGCAAAAATAAAAATCAAATTGAAGTTTATGAAAAAGAGCAAAAGGAGTTAAGGAAAGGTGATCTCATTAAAATTAACCGAAGTAATGGTGAATTTAAGAATGGTGAGAAATACACATTTAAGGAAATACAGGGTAATGAAATTGTATTAATTGATGATAAGAACCAAGAGAAAAGAATGCCAAAGGATGAATTTAATCATTGGGATCATGGCTATGCAAATACAATTTATTCGAGCCAGGGCTTAACAAAAACGAATGTGCTTATGCTAATTAATAGTAATAAATTATCTAATACACAAAACAGTGAGCAAGCAATTAAAAACTTAGGTAAGATATTTGGTAATCGTGCTTTTTATGTTGGTGCAACAAGGGCATCTCACGATTTAAAAATATTTACACATGATAAAAATGTTGCACGTGGCGCTGTTGGTTATGAGCAAGACAAATCTAGTTATGCTCAAGAAACGCAATTAGGCAATAATGAAAAACAATTTGATCAAGGTAAGGGATTAGATATAGAATTTTGATGCAATTTGAAACTTTTGGAGTACCTAACTGTAACTATTGTAAGCTATATAAAGTATTATAGTTTATTGAGTTTAGGGGAGTGGTCAAATGAATGGTTTAGTGGCTGAAAAGAAAATAATGAGCAATGTGAGTGGGAAACTATATGACGAACAAAGGACTGTTGATTCGTTATACATTGAGCCTGAATTAAAGGAATTTGCCTCTTTTTATGGAAAGAGAAATGAACTATCACTCACTTTTATTCTTTCACGTATTATTGAATTTTGCGTAACAAATAAAAGCAAGATTTCAGTAAATAAGAAAGAGCTTGTTGATGGTGTAACACGTAAAGGTGTGAAGACAACTGTACGTGTTAAGAAGGATGTTTATAGTAAATTCACTTATTATGTAGAAAGTGAAATTGAAACAAATAGATCCGCTTATTTGAATATGATCTTGAGAAAAATGTATCAAGAAAAAAATTATGAGTCTGAATTTAATACAGGTTATTTGGAAAAATTGCTTATTGCTTAAGTGGATTAGTTCTATATAATGCAAGCCCATCGAAAGATGGGTTTTTTTTATCCAAAAAATTTCGATAAAAATTCATAATTCTGCTGTTTAAAAAACTTTTGTCGTTTTTTTCTTATAAAAATACTGATGTATTTTCCTTGGTTTTTTTTAAACACGCTATCCAATTGTTTTTATTGAATTTTAATTCAATAGACTAATCTGTATATTTTAGACTTCACTTTGACAGCTAAAAGAAAAAAAGTGATAATTATTATGCAATTTGACTTACATGGTCTTACACACTTGAAGTGAAAAGTGAACAAATTATGCATAAAAAAGCAACCAACTTCATAAAAAGAACCCTAGGGCTTTCAGTTTTGTCTGTAGCGTTTTTTGGTATTCAGTCAGTCAAGGCTGAGTGTTGGGAAGAAGCTGCTGCAATGTATGGCCATGATCCATATTTATTGAAAGCAATTGGGTGGAAAGAAAGCAGAGGTCATGTTGGTGCTGTGGGTTCCTTGTTGAAAGATGGGAATAGAGCGCTAGGCTTGATGCAAATCAATACAATCCATTTACCACGCTTAAATAAGTTGGGTATTCATCGTTCTGATTTATTTGATCCATGCACTTCTCAAAAGGTTGGTGCTTGGGTATTAGCTGATTGTTTGAAGAAAAAAGGCGATATTTGGGTTGCTGTAGGGTGTTACTACGGTGGCCCGGCTTCACGTGCATATACGGCAATGCGTGGCTATGCAACGGATGTTAGACGCTACTATGAAGGATATAAAAGACAGGCCGGTTTACCGGCTGTTTATCAGCCCTTGATAGGGTATCAAGCACAACCGGAACTACCTAACCCAATGGCCAATAATGAAAATAAGCAGGTCGTTGCATATCAAAATCAATCGGAAACACCAATT
Source organism: Rhizophagus prolifer (assembly GCA_019425655.1). Taxonomy (NCBI): domain Eukaryota; kingdom Fungi; phylum Glomeromycota; class Glomeromycetes; order Glomerales; family Glomeraceae; genus Rhizophagus; species Rhizophagus prolifer. Next base: position 14,939 of record NQWY01000313.1, read on the forward strand.
TCTAATTCGAGAATTATTCAATTCTAAGCGTTAAAACTCAAGAGTGAGATAGCTAATGAAATTCAATGTGCTTGTTTTAGCTGCTTGTTGCGTTACCGCAACAGCAGTAATGGCAGGGGAACCCACTAAGCCTAAAAAGGAAAAGGCTCAACCAATGAGTGAACCTAATCCAGTTAAGGCTTATGTGAATGTTATTCCTCAAGGGGGAGAAGGCCGTGATACGGCATTCATCCTTTGTGAACATTCTGAAAAGGGGTGTGAAAAGCCAGTACGCACAAAAAAGCATTTGGCAGTATCCAACAGTCCGTTCCAAGTTCCGGTGGATACTGTCAAAAAAAGCAATAGTCAAACTGATTATTGATTTCATGTGTTAAGCCTTGGTCACAATAAAAAAATTGGGGCGCTTTTTTTAAAAACAACCTTAAGGGAGTTCCATTATGGAATTAGCTTTACAAACTCCATCACAACAGATGGATATTTTAATGGCTCGTATTAAGCCGGTTGCTCGTACAGTTTTTATGGTGCTTGCTATTTTGGCTATGGGTACAGTTTTGATGATGCTTGCTCAAGCTGCTCAAACTGGCGCAGCAGAGTTTGACGATTCAGCAAACAAAGTTGAAGGGTGGATTAAAGGTAACTTAGGTAAAACGATCATTTTAGGTGGTTTGATCTTTGCTTTAGCTGCATTCGCTTGGACACGTGATTTTAAATTGTTGTTCTTACCTTTAATTGCAGCAGTTGTGATTGGTGTAGTGATCGGGATCATTAACTCGTCATTCACAGCAGTTATTTAATCTTACTGCCTAAATAAAAAAAGAAGGTGATGTATGAGCGACAACTTACAACATTATGTACCGACTAAACTGGATGATCCCGGCAAGTTTCTTATCTTTGATCAGAGCGTAGCTATCTTGGCATTGATGTTGTTTATCGCAGGATATTGGGTAAACCATCCATTTATAGGTTTAGTTTTAGGTATCGCAATTGCTTATTGGTTTAACAAGGTGAAAGCCGGTTATCACATAGGCTTTGTACATCACCTTTTTTATTGGATCTCAGGGACTCCAAAATTAAAGGAATTGCCTGGCTCCAGTGATAGGTATTTTTTCGGATGAAAAATAAATGCTTAAGAAAAATGGCGAAAAAACTATCAATGAATTATCTGCCGATAGAAAATCAAGTCGCTTTACAACCGTTTTAATGGGTATATCCAATTTAGGTCTAATTGGCCTAATTGGATACATTTTAATGAATCAAACAGTCGTAATCATGCCTTCGGAACAAACTGCAAAGTACACCATCGGAAATGATCAAGCGAATAAAGAATATTTCATTGATATGACACGTGACAACGTAAACCTTCTTTATAACGTCACTCCAATCAATGTTGATGAAAACTTCGGAACTCTTTTAAAGCGTGTGGCTCCGGAACATCAAAAAGATATGAAAACATATCTTGATAAAGCTTCAGAACAAATCAAGCGTGATCAAATTACACAAGTTTGGTCAACAACAGGTCTATATCAATACATCCCAGGACAACAAGCAGTCATTGCAAATGGTGTAACCAAAACCTATTTAGCAGACAAACTTGTCACGTCTCGTGCTCAGAAAATTAAATTTGAATATGTGATGAAGAGTGGGCAGCTATTCCCGAAAAACATCACGGAGGTTTTGCAAAATGAACCTAAGTAAAAAACTGGCACTCATACCTTTAACGCTCTCATTATTATTTAGCCCTTTTGCTCAAGCTGTGCAGCATGTAGACAAAGCATACCTTGATAATGTGACGGTAAATGTATCGAGTACCGAACAAAATGCGCTTGTTGTTCAAGATCGAAAGATTACAAGTGTTATTCCTTCAATTGCTGATGCATTGGAATATGAAAAAGATGTAACTCAAGGCGTTTTGTATTTCAAGGTTGCACCTTGGTATGCAAATAGAACTATTTCAGCATTTGTTAATGATGACCAAGGTACACGCTATAAGTTGGTAATGCGCCCAACAGCAAGCTTGGGTGCAGAAGAATTAATACTTATACCGCCAAAAGTAAAAGAAGGTTCATCTACAGATAAAGGTAGCCAATCTTATCTACAGCAGATCAAAGAACTAATTTACGTGATGGGTGATGATGCTGATGATCCACAAGATGAATTGGCAATTGAAGGGATAAGCCGCAGCTTTGTTAATCAGCAAATTCCGTTATGGAAAGAAGCAAGAATGACTTTTGCGAGTCGATATGACGGTGATGGTTTATATGGTGAGCACTATAAAGTGACCAACATCACTAATTCAAACTTGATCCTTTTAGAGCAAGAGTTTTATAGAAAAAAAGTCGTAGCTGTTTCTATTGAGCACCTTAATTTGCTTCCAGGTCAAACTACTAATGTTTATGTCGTTAGAGAACGATAAGGAGTAAATCATGAGTGAAGATTTGGATTTAAATCCGAATGAACAACGGAAAAAGAAACAATTAACAATTATTGTTGTTGGTGCAATTTTACTAATTGTTGCAGTTGTTGGTTCATTGTTTTTCTTAGGCGAAGATCCGGCTCAAAAGCAATCACCTCAAGCGAAAGCAGAAGATGTAAAGCTTACTCCACCAGGCGGTATTGATGATAATGCAGCGTGGCGTACAGGCGCAGCACAAGATTTGGCAGCAACAAATGAACGTTTAGCTAATCTTGAAACAGTGCAAAGTAATAAAGATTCAGAAATCAACACTCTAAAAAGTCAACTTGATGAAATGAATCAACGTGTACAAGAAGCTGAACGAATTGCAAATAATGCATCACGTACACCAAGACTTCCGGCACAACCAACAAATACAAATCCACCAAGTAATACATCTTCTGCCTTTGGTGCAAACTTGCCACCAAATCGTCAAGGTTTACATGGTGACTCTATTTTGTCTGATCCAATGGGAAGCACAGTTAATCCGGCTACTGGACAAGTAATCCCTTTACCAAGTAATGCAAGAGGAAATGGAACAGCTCCACGACAAGCAGCCTTAATTGATTTAACAACCAATGATAATGGCCGTGGTGGTTCGGTTGCGTCAACGCAACAAGCAGCGAAGAAAGAAACATTTATTCCTGATGGTTCGTTCGTCCGTGTAGTTATGGTTACAGGTATTGATGCGCCTACAGGTGGTGCAGCTCAAAATGATCCACTTCCGGTTTTATTTGAAACTGTAGGCAAGTTGGATATGCCAAATAGCTACAAGATGAACATTAAAGGGTGTCGTTTCTTGGGCTATGCATGGGGTTCTTTATCAACAGAACGAGTGAATGCACGTATCGAAAGTGGTAGCTGTATCGTCAATGGTAAGACAGTAAAAATAAACGTTAAAGGCAACTTGATTGGTGAAGATGGTAAGCCTGGTATCCGTGGCAAAGTCGTTAGTAAGCAAGGACAGGCTTTAAGTGCAGCAGCGCTTGCAAGTGCTTTAGAAGCAATTGGCGGTTTATATAGCAGCACAACAGGTACTACAACTATGGGCGCTTTAGGTGTTCAACGTACTGTAAGCGGTGAAGATGTTCGTAACAGTGCAGTTGGTGGTGCTATTTCAGGTGCAGCAGAAAAGTTATCAGATTTCTATTTACGCAGAGCAGAAGAGCTTTTCCCAATTGTTGAAGTTCACGCAGGGCGAGCAGTAGAAATTTTAATTACAAAGGGCGCAGTCGTTGAAGGATTAAACATTCAAGGCTCTTCAAACTCAAAACGTATCTTATTGGATGACTAATCATGAAAAAAACGATTCTTTTATTATCTTTGGCATTGGCAACTTCTTTTAGTGTAAGTGCATCTGTAGAAAAAACTACAGCAAACTTAAAAAAAGCTTATCCGGCAACAACTTTCAATAAAGTTGAAAAAACGCCAATTAGTGGAATTTATGAAGTTGTCATGGGGCAAAACGTTGCTTATACAGATGTGAATGGCCGTTATTTTATCTTTGGTAATTTGTATGACATGCATACTCAAAAAGATATTACGGCTACGCCTGATAGTTCTCAGAAAGTCTATTTCCCAAATGCAGAACAATTGAAAAATGCAATTAAAGAAGTCAAAGGAAATGGGCAACGTAAAATTGTCGTTTTCTCAGATCCGGACTGCCCTTACTGTGCTCGATTGGAGCAGACATTAATTGGTTTGGATAATGTGACAATTTACACGTTCCTATATCCATTAGAGCAGCTTCACCCTACAGCAAAATCTACAGCAATCAATATTTGGTGTTCAAAAGATCCGGCAAAAGCCATGAAAGACTACATGTTGGCGAAGATTAAACCTGAAATAAAAACATGTAAAAACCCAATTGATAGCAATATCGCATTTGGTTCAGGGTTCGGTGTTCAAGGTACTCCAAGCATCATATTTGAAGATGGAACTCTAATTCCTGGTGCAATGAGTCTTGAAGCAATTGAACAACAATTACAAAAATCTCATGACAAGGTGGTGAACAATGCAAAGTAAATTTTTAGCTCTCTCATTGTTCTGTATTGGCCTTAGTGGTTGTGCAACATTTGACGGATTGGATGGTAAAAGCTCATTTGATTGTAAAGCACCTGATGGGGTTGTTTGTGACTCGATGACTGGTGTTATGGCTAATGCAAAGGCAAATAACCTTCCAGGGCAACAAGTAAACAGATCAAGTAAAACCCCTGAAAAGGGAAGTGAATATACGGCTGTGCGTTCTAAGCCTACATCATCGGTTTTACCAACTATGGAATACACCGGAGCACCAATCCTACGCAATCCAAAAACATTGCGTGTTTGGGTTGCACCTTGGGAATCAGCAGACCGTACTTTGTTTGATCAACAATTCTTTTATATCGTAATTGATAACTGGAAATGGAACATCGAGCACAACAGCAGACGTGTAAGACAGGCATACGCTCCTAGTTCAGCAAGTGGATATGTAGCATCACCTTCAAGCGTAAGTGCTGTATCGGGAAATCAAGATGCTTACAAAATGCGTGTTGAGGGCAATTCAGTTGTTCCGGATGACGATGCAATTCCATTGGGTGGAAAAGGTGGTGAATCAATTAACCCAATGCCAGGGAAAAGAGATATTGACGCAAATGTAGCTAAAGAATTGAAAAATATGAACGTTGATATTTCTCAATTTACAAAGCCACTCCAAAATGTGGGGAACTAAAAATGATGCTAGATATGAAAGCAACATTGAAGAAGTTTTGGAATGAAACAGTTCTAGGTGAAGTTTCTCATGACTCAAAACGTCCTTCTCCAGTAAAGCTATCTAATAAAATTCTTGAATCCTATGGGATGCATCAAGTATTTAAATACGACATGTTTGATCCGGAAACAGGTTTATTTTTTAATGAAGGCACAATTGGCTTTTGTTTTGAAGTGATTCCACAGACAGGTGCAAACGATGAAATGGTCAATCGTTTGCTTACGATGTTCACTCCAATTCCGGCAGATACAGGAATTCAAATACAAACCTTTGGAAATACTGTATTTGATGGAATGATTGATCGTTATTATCAAATACGCCAAGCAGCTCAAGAACAAGGTGATATTGATAGCTTTGGTATCGACTTAGCGAAAAAACGGATTGCCTATTTTGAAAGAAAAATTGGTGAGCCGTTATATGGGAGCCAATCAAATTATTCAATCAAAAAACCTACAATGGTTATTTCGGTAACACGTGAAGGTAATTTAGAAAATCAAAAAGAAATTGATTTGATGACCAACTTAAGGCATTCAATGCTTAATTCATTAAAGCAAGCTGAATTAGCTGCTTTTCACATGGATGCACATGCATTAATTACGCACTTAACTATCATATTAAATCCGGAAATTCTTTTTAGTAATGAGCGTTTGCCTATTATTGAATATGATGAAAATAAGCGTGTTAAAGAGCAAATAACAAAGATTGGTCACATGGCTGAGGTGCGTAGAAAATCAGTAGTTTTCGGTGCTGTGCCTGAGAAAAATGAAAAAGATGAACGTGTAGCAATGCGTAGCTATGGTGTTATGCGCTATCCAAAAAGAAAGCAATTATGGGAAATGAGTGAAGTTGTCGGGGCTATGTTTGATGACTCTTTACAATATCCTTGTCCGTACATCATCACATGTGGCATCTATACTTTAGATGCAAACCAAACTGAAACAATGGCTCGTGTAAAACATGCACGTGCAAAGCAGAACTCACAGTCTTCTATGGCTAAGTTTCAGCCGGAGTATGGCGAAATTGAGCAAGATTGGGAATCTGTTGTTTTCCATACAAGTAATGGTGGTGCAATGTGCGAGATGTATCACATCATCACATTGATAGCACCAGTAGATAAAATTGATAGCTACTCACAGACAGCTATTAATATTTGGTCAAGCAATAAGTTCAATATCATTGCTTTGGACTTCCTTCAACTTGCGGCACTTTATGTTTCATGTCCGATGACATTAAATAAAAGCACACGTGATGACCTTAAAAAACTAAAAGTCATGACGACAAAGACAACAATTAATGCGATTGATATGTCTCCATTAATTGGTGAGTGGCAAGGTGTTGGTGATCCAGTTGTAATGTTGTTTGGCCGAAAGGGAACGCCTTGTTTCATTGACTTCTATGCGAATACTGATGGTAACTACAACTTATATGTTTGTGGGGTATCGGGAGCCGGTAAATCAGTTTTGCTACTTGAGATCCTTGCAGCGTACAGAGCAGTAGGCGCTAAACTTTTCATCTTAGACGTTGGCCGTTCATTTAAAAACTTTGTTGATCTTGCGAAAGGTACAACGTTTGACTTTAACAGTGGACGCAGTTTATGCATGAATCCTTGGTCATGGATTCAAGTTGCGGAAGAGGAAGAAGAAGGCGGTTTAAATACATTCCAACAAGAGCTAAGAATGCTGTTGCCAATTTACGCAAAAATGGCATCACCTAAAAACTCATTGAATCAATTCCAAGAAGCGCTACTTGAAGAAGCATTAAGTGCTACATGGAGAGAATACGGAAATGAGAACAACGTAGATAATGTTCAAGCCTATTTATTGCAAATTAAAGACCAAGGTGGCCAACAAGTAGACCGAGTTGCTTTTGAATTAGGCAAACAGCTACAAGCATTCACAACTAATGGTATGTATGGCTCGTATTTCAACGGTAAAGCGAACATTTCATTTGATAACGATGTTATCTACCTGGAGCTTGAAGAGCTTAAGGATGCACCGGCATTGCGCTCAGTAGTGATGTTCTGTGTGACTAGCCGAATCATGAAAGAAATGTACCTCACACGTGATCGTAAAAAATTATGTTTCATTGATGAAGCTTGGCAGTTACTTGGTGATGATGCTGAAACAGCTAAGTTTATTGAAGAAGGGTATCGAAGAGCACGTAAATATAACGGTATTTTTGGAATTGGTACTCAGGGTATTGATGATGCTTTTAAAAATGAAGCTTCACGTGCTGCATATACGAATGCCGATTGGAAAATTTTCTTGCGCCAAGATGAAAAGAACTTCCAAGAATTGATTGATTCTAAAAAGGTTAGCTTCTCTCCATACATGCAACGGTTGATTAAGTCATTGCGTAAAATCAATGGTATGTATGCAGAAATGATCATTAGTTCTCCACGTGGGGAACATCTATTAAGACATATTCCTGATGAGTTCTCATTAGCTATGGCTTCAACAAACGCTAAAGACTATACACGCCTTGATAACTTAATGAAGGGTGGTTACACAACCATTCAAGCTATTGAGCAGTTGTTAAAAGAGAAAGAACAGGAAAAAGGAAGAGCAGCATGAGTGAGCAAAACGATAAAAAAGAAGATAGTCCAGTTGAAGGTGTTCAAAAGGATCTTTCTCAGAGAATTGATGAAGTTATCAATGAAGATAATCAAAACAAAGAAAAAGTAGAGCCTGAATTAAAGACTGAAAAGGTTTCAAGTCAAAAGGTTTCTAAAATTGATAAGTGGATAAGCGGTTTAAAGTTTGTCATTGCAACAGCGCTTATTTCTTTGTTGGTCACTTTCCCCGGTTTATACCTGGTCAAAAAGTCTCAAGTAAAAGTCGGTGTGGTTGATGTGCAAGCTCTACTTGTTGAACATGAAAAGAAAGTCACTCAACAGCTATATGCGAACCAAGGGCTTTATCAAAATAGTGATGCTGCAAGCCTAAATAGCGGAGCTGTAGAAGAGCAAACAAAACAGTTTTTACTAAAGCTAGAAGGCTCAATTGACGACATTAACAATAATTGTGGATGTGTCTTAATCAATAAAGCAGCGCTTTTAACTCAAAGTGGAAATGTTGTTGATTACACACAAAAGGTTAGAGAAGCACTTGAAAAATGAAACTCAATAAAACCAATACAATAAATGCCATATTTTACTTCTTCATAGCGTTGGGTGTAGTGGCGGTTATGGTGGCCATAAGCAACCGATGGTTTATTTATAACATCAACGTAACACACAGTCTTAATGGCCTTGTTTACGTCATACACAAAGGGGAGCCAGTAAAGAAAGGCAATTATGTTGGTTTTAGTTGGAGAGGTGATCAATTCTATAAACCAGGATCAATTTTCGTAAAAATCGTGACCGGTGTTCCAGGTGATGAAGTGCGTTTAAAAGGTCGGGAAGTTTATGTGAATGGAACAAAAATCGGTATTGCAAAAGAAAAGTCAGAGCGTGGGATTCCTTTAGAACCAATAAAGGCAACAACATTGAAAGAAGGTGAATATTTTGTAAGCACACCTTCTAAAGATGGTTATGACAGTAGATATGCGAGAGTTGGTTTAATCAAACAAAATGAAATTCTAGGTAAAGCTTATGAAATTTTTTAAAACGTTTGGAGTAGGTTGTGCTCTTATTGGTTGCGTCACCGCAACGATGGGCGCAGACTTTGGTACACATGGTCAAGTCTATAAAATTACAGAAAAGAATGCACTGGATGCAATCTATGAAAAATTAAAGGCTATGGAAAAAACTGGCGAACTAGCCAAAAAGAAAAAAGAAGCAATTGATCGTTCAATGCATTCTGCTAAAAACCCAAAACCAGTTGAAGGTATCACCACGGCTACTGAGAAAAAAGTATATAGCTTTGATCCAACGATGACGCTTAGCAACAACATAACAACAGATGAAGGCCATATTGTTGCCCCGGCCGGAACCGTTATCAATCCATTAGACACAATTACAATGTCTCGAACATTGGTGTTTTTTGACGGTAATAAAAAAGATCAAGTTGAAGCGGTAGAGCGCTTAATTAAAGTGTATGACCGCAAAGTTACACCAGTTTTAGTTAATGGTACTTGGTTGGAGTTGACCAAGAAATGGAAAAGACAAGTCTATTTTGATCAGTATGGTTACATGACCTCAAGATTTGGGATTAAAGCAGTTCCGGCAATTGTGAGACAGAAAGGAAAGCTTTTAGAGATTACAGAAATGCCGGCACAGGAATTAAAGCCATGATAAAAAAAATTCTATTAAGCATCATTTTGATGTTCGCAACAGTTTCAGCTATGGCAGAAGATAGCGGATCAAATAACAACACAAAAGACGCAAACATTAAATGTGCCGGAGAGTTTGCCAATCCTTTAACGGATATTTGTTGGAGTTGTATTTTCCCCTTAAGTATTGGTGGGCTTGAAGTTTGGAGTGGTGGACAGGAAGACAATAAAAATCCACCTGATGTTTTATGTAGCTGTATTGATGACCTAATGTTTTTAGGCATCACCCTGGGCTATTGGGAACCGGCTCGAAGAGTTGATGTTACACGTACCCCTTATTGCTTTGTCAGCTTAGGCACTGAAATTGATGTGGGATCAGCAGCACCGGAAGGCGAAGTCAGACTTTATGATGACAATACTCGCAGTTCTTTCTATCAAGCACATTGGTATTCAGACCCAATTTTATATTGGCTAGAAGTTATGTATGAGCACCCTTGTTTAGAAACAGGGAAATTAGATATTGCTTATATGACTGAATTAGATCCTTTGTGGAACGATGATGAACTATCAGCGATCTTAGCACCTGAATCTAACTTGGTTGCAAATCCGTTAGCTCAAGCAGCTTGTGCAGGGGATTGTGTACTTGCTTCGGCTAAGTTTGGATCTAATGCTTTGTTTTGGTGTGCAGGGTGTAATGGCAGTATCTATCCATTTACCGGAAATGTTGGTTATCACGTAAGCCATATTCAGGCTAGTTCATTAATTGCTCAACGTTTAGCAGCAAAAATGCATCGTCAGTTTTTGACATGGGGAACTCACGGTTCACAAGGTTTATGTGGTGTATATCCGCTTCCAGTAATGGATAAAACTGCATACAAATATCAAATGTTATACCCGAAGCCACAGACAGAAAAAATCGGTGGCAAATGCTGTCAGCCGTTTGGCCGTACAACAGTTAAATGGGGTGCAGGGCGTACTTGGCCAGTTAAGGGTGAACACTTCTCTTATGAGTTGTTCAGAAAGAAAAATTGCTGTGTCGGTATCATCACATATAAATAGGTGCTTGAAATGAAAAAATTATCTCTAGTCGTATCATTGGTTATTGGTGGTTTAGTAGGACAAAACGCCTATTCAAATTATTACGCTGATGATGCTGCAATTAAAAAGAACATGCTGAATGAAAATGTATTCAGTGAAAATAATGCAGATTGGCAAAAGGCTCAAGAAAAAGCAGCCGAACAGCGTAAGGCGTTTGACAAAGTTCAAATGCCTGAAAGAAACAGTTTTCCAAATGTTCAGGTTGGCCAGTTTAGCAATATTGATGTACAGAAAATCGCTGAGCGTTATAAAAAGAAAGTTAATGATGAAAAGAAAACCATTAGTGGTGTGATTGGATTCGCAAGCTTTTCTATGCCGGATAGTTCATTAAAGAAGTTAATAGCAGACACGCTTAAGGTAAACGGAACAGTTGTCTTCATTGGGTTTAAAAACAATGATTTTAAAGAGACAGCTAAAGAGATCCGAAGACTCGATATTCGTAAAGGCAATATTCAGATTAATCCAAATGCATTTAAACAATACAAGGTAGACGTTGTGCCAAGCATTGTTATGGTTAAAGCAAATGCAGAAGAGAATATGGATGAAGAAGGCTGTGTAATGCCAGAAAACTATTCAAAGGTTACAGGCGATATTTCAGTTGAATATGCTTTAGAAATAATGGCTAAAGGGGAAAAGGGCGAACTACAAACATTAGCAAATGATTATTTGAAACAAGTAAAAAGAGGGGGTGGAAATGAATAAGTTTCTCCTTCTGATCATGACGATTTTGCTAAATATCAATGTTTATGCAAATACATCACAAGGTCAACAACTTGGCATAGAAGCAGGGAACCAAGGTTTAGGAAGTGCAAACAATGCTGTGAATCAAAATAATGGTTCACAGTGGTTGCCTGGCTATTCTGAAACAGCAAAAGAAGAAGGCTATTATCAGGACGGCATGGGGAATGTAAACCAAAGTGGCTATGACAAATATACTCGTTGCTCAAATCCAAATAGCGTTTTAACGGCAGATGAAAAAATCGAATGTGAAGCTATCACATTCGTAAATAAAAACCCACGGAACCGTAAGCTGTATGAAGTTGATCCAAAAACGGATGCTGTGATTAAAAGCAGTAATGAAATCAAAACCAATACTTTTGAGTCATTCAATAACAATCAAACATGTTTCCAAAAAACTGTAAAAATCAATCCGGTTTATGAAGAGCAAGTTTGCACCCAAGGATTGGCGCTTAATGAGCAGCAATGCTTAGAAACAATCGTAAATGATGTTTGTCCTACTGCTATTGATGGGAATACATGTAACGGTGTTACAGGCGTTGATAGAGGTGCATTAACGGCAAGTGGTGATCATAATTCTTATATTCGATACGAAGGAAATAGACTTAAATTAGGGTTAGGTTACAGATGGAATACCCCGATTGGTAGTGCTACATCCACGTTCAGAATAACGATTAGAAATCGTTCAAAATTGAACAATATTAAACTAATTAATAGTACCTACGATGATGCATATTTATTGAAAATTAACGGTGTACAAGCGCTTGCTGTAAATATTGGCGGTGCAAATGATGGTACTACTGGTTATTCATCAAACCAAGAATTAGGCCAATATTTTGTTGAGGGTGTAAATACGATTGAATTGACTGTTTATAACAACGTTAAAAATTCACCGTATTACGCAGATCTTAATATTGATATTCCTATGTATTGTGAGTGTACAAAAAAGAAAACCAATACATGCAGTGAAGATATTCTTGATAGCAAAATGTGCGGTGTTAAAGATACAGTTTGTTTAGAGCGTGATTGGAAAGGAAATTGCGTAAAAACTCAGCAAAACTATGTTTGTAAAAACACAATGTATGCTCATGTAAAAACCCATCGGGAACATTGCGTGATGTTTCTACTTGTGATCAAGGGATTGACTACGACACATTCAAAATTAGTAAAAGTGATGGAAATGCAAGTCTTAATAAATTACCTACGGCATTCACGTTAAGTGCAAGCGGTAATGATGGAAAAAGGGGTTCAAGCAAAAGAAACTTTATTGTTGATTTTGATATTAAAGATGTCAACTCAACAAATATGGTGCTTAAGCAAGTGCATTACGACAATAGAGGAATTATTTATGTAAATGAAAAGGAAATCTTTAATAGATCAACAGGTAATAATAGAACTGATAACGTAAGTATAGATTTAAAACCCTACTTGAAAGTTGGTTCTAATAATATCCGGATGTATATAGACAACTGGGCAGGGCCGTGGTCGGGAGCAATTCATGTAGAAACTAATTATCAGTGTTCATGTACTCAACAAAAAATTGATACATGTAGTACAAATGATTCTTGCAAATTGGTATCTGAAACTTGCTCAGATGAATCAACAAAAATCATTAATGGTGTGATGGTTAAAGGTTGTTGGAATACAACTAAGAAATATAGCTGTCAAACAAATGGATCTACAGTTTCAGATTGTCGCCCTTTACTAGAAAAAGGATGTACACAAATCGGAAGTGAATGTACAAGCAAAGATGCTAACGGCACATGTGTTTCATATAGTCAGAAATATCAATGTGAGAAAACACCGGCTAGAGAAGAAGAGCAAACTATTTGTGTTGATGTTGACTGTGTAGATGGTAAGTGTTTGGAAACGGCAGCAGATGAAAAAGATGCTGATTTTGCAGAAGCAATCACGATGATGGAAGCAGCACGTGAAGCAGGTGTCTATATGGAAAAAGACTATCAAAATACATTGCGTTTATTCACTGGTGAAGAAAACAAATGCACAGTTAAAGTTCTTGCCGGCAGTAACATTATGAGTTGCTGTAAACAAATTAAAATTGATGCAAGTTCAGCAACGAACAATAACAGTGGTAATTCTGCAACAGGGGCATTTAATAATAATCCTGATTCACCGCCACAACAAACACAAGGTTCTAAGTATCAATACGATGATATGTATAACGATGATAAAACCATGAAGCAATTACAGTCACAGCTTACTTTTGGTTGGCTTGAGTGTAGTGAAGGTGAGCGTGAACTAGGTATTAAACGTGGTAGTAGTTTATGTACACATTCAAGAACTTGGTGCTCTAAAAAAGATCCAGTGTTTGGATCATGTTTAGAAGAAACGAGAGCTTATTGCTGCTTTAAATCTATTCTTGCAAAGCTAATCAATCGTCAAGGCCGAGCACAGCTAGGATTGTCTTTAGAGACTTGTGAAGGCATTAAAATTGATGAGCTACAACGCTTAGACTTTTCAAAAATGGACTTAACAGAGTTCAAAAATTCAATCACACCAACAAACATGAATTTAGATCAACGTGTAAAAGAGTTGCGTGACCAAGTGACTAAAAAAGCAGTAGGGGGTTATTACAATGATGCAGAATAAGTTTAAATTTTTACTACTGCTTGTTTTCGCTTTGGTTGGTTTTGAAGTAAATGCAGAGCCTAAATCAGTTTTTGATTACGACTCAATTTGGAAATGTGATCAGACGAAGCGCAATTGGTATTGTGATGATGAGCCGGAGCCAGTAAAAGTGACCCCGGCACAACGACCAAAACAAGAGCAAGTTGCGTCACCGCAACCATCACCGGTATTAAGAGACTTGTCAAAGCTTAAGACAGCAGAAGAGCTAAGACAAGAACTTAAGATCCGTGAAGATCTTGCCGTTATGAACCCAACAGAGCAAAACATTAAGAACTATCTTGATGCATGGCACATGACAATGGACAAAGGTACTGTCTTTGCAGATCAATGGCGTAGGGTTGTTTGGACTAATCCTCAATACGATTACTCCCTAAAAAATCCAGTTAATAACACGGCCGTAAAAGTAAACAACCAAGCTAAAGAACAAGACAGAACAAACTATATGAAAAATATAGCACGTGAACATGGTTTGATCTTTTTCTTTAGAAGTGATTGCCCTTATTGCCACCAATATGCACCAACTTTAAAACTGCTTTCTGAAATGTATGGAATTGAAGTTTTAGGCGTTTCAATTGATGGGGGCGGTTTACCTGAATTCCCGAATCCAAGAGACGGACGTGCAGTAGCTCAGCAATGGGGAATTGAAAAAGTTCCAGCAACTTTTATTGCATCTAAAAAAACAGGTGAAAAGGCAACAATTGGTTTTGGTGTTATGAGTCTTCAAGAGGTTGTAGACCGTATTTGGACATTAACCAATACAGAACCAGGACAAGAATTTTAAGGGCTAAAACATGAACAAGATTAAAGCATTAGTATTAGGATTGGCGTTAGGTAGTGCATCATTAAGCGTAAATAGTTCGCAGTCAATGAGTGATGTATTTGATCAAATAAATGCCTATGGAAATGTGGCCGGTGGTGCAGCAATCCAAGGGCAAACAATGAACTACTATACAGGTGGTTCAGCATTTGTGCGGATTCCAAAAAACACATATAACCTTGCGAGTTTAACGCCACCTTCTGTAAGTGCCGGATGTGGCGGTATTGATCTATATACAGGTGGTTTTAGCTTTATTAATAAAGAACAGTTTATTGCTATGGCTAAAAACATCGGAAGCCAGGCATTAGGCTATGGTTTTAAATTAGCGATTCAAAACTTATGCCCTACTTGCGATAACGTTATGCAAGCTTTGCAGTCAACGACACAAGCTATCAATAGAATGAATATTGATAGCTGTGAAGCAGCCAAAGGTATTGTAAATGCGACTACAGCACAGCTCGATTTAAAAGGCCGGGAACAGTCAGCGATTAATTTTGGTACGTTTAAAAATATTTTCTCAGATGCAACAGATGCATGGGGAGGAATTAAAGGTAATGCGTCTAAGACAGATCAAGTAAACCAAAATTTACAGAATGCAGATCCAAATATTAAAGATCATACGCCAAGCAACGGGAACCTAACCTGGAAGGCATTAAGCAGAGCCGGTTTAACAACGACAGAGAAACAAATGATCATGGGTATGATCGGAACTGTTTCTATAACAAAAGATGCCAATAACAATAACATCGTGAAGCCGTATGCAAGACGTGTGAACAATATTACAGACTTCATTGGTAAGCCTGGTGAAACTAGCGTTAAGTTGCCAGTATGGGCATGTGGTAATGGTACAGGTGTTGATGAATGTACGGAACTAACGGCAGCCGAACAAAACAGCACGTCATTCTATTGGATGGTTAAGCTTAAGCTCGATGGTTTAATCAATGCTATTGCTAATCGTCAAAATATTACAAATTCACAGGAACTAATTGATTTTGTGAATGTGACTGATATTCCAGTTTATAAATTAGTCGCAGTAAACACACGTTATGGCAATGGTGATGCAGCACGTTTTGCTTTGAATAATTACTATGAATTATTGGCTGCAAAATATGCTCAAGCCTATGTTGAAATGGTTGCACGTGATGTAAACGCAGCTTTAGATAATTATTTGGCCGGAACTCAAAGTGAATTGTATTCACAAGAATTGAAACGCTTAAAAGAAGAAATCATTCAACTTAGAGCAGAAATAAACACATCTATTGCAACGACTTATCAACGTACAAACGTTGCATATAACATTGCAATGGAAGTGAACCAAATGGAAAGAACTTTGCACTCTAATATGTCTCAGTCTCTTCGCCAATCCGTTAATTTCGCCAATTCCTTACAGTAAGGAAGGAGGGAAATATGAACTTTGAGATTAATACTTATTGGAATGTGGAAGTTACATACCAAATCTTAAACGGTGTGTCTTCAATCATGCAAAGCGGTAACTTTGTTGGATTGATGAAACTAGCTTTTTTAATCATGTGTCTCATATCTTTAATCACATTTATGTGGAACAAAGACATGGGGTTTTTCCGTTGGTTCTTCCAGGCATTGTTATTCACTATGTTGATTAACATGCCAATTGGCAAAGTGGTTTTAACGGATAACCTGGCACAACAACCGCCAAAAATTGTACAAAATGTTCCCTGGCTATTGGCAGCCGGGAGTGCATTTATTAACAATGCTTCGGGATGGTTGGTTAAGTCTTATGAAACGGTTTTCAATATACCTGATGCATTAAGCTTAACTGGAACAGGTGACATGGGTTATGGCCAAGCACTGATTAAACATGCAAACAAGGTCACTATTACAGATCCAGTATTGCGTAGTGATGTTATGCAGTTCTTTAAAGAATGTACGATATATGACATACAAGATGGTTATGTTTCTGCAAGTGATTTATCAAACAGAGCAGATAGTTGGAACTATGTTTTATCCAATACGAATCCGGCTCGTTTTGTGACGTTTGGAAGTCTAGGTGCAAACCGAGTAACAAGAACGTGTACCGATGCTGCAAATGACCTTAGAACAAGAGTACAGAACGGTTTAGAAGCATCAATGCGCTATTACGGTAAATCATTCTTCAACCGGTTCCCGGATGATATTGCTTACTCGATGTATTTAAACTCTTTGGGAACTTCATATAGTTGGCTTTTAAATAGCAATCAAAGTGCTAGTGATGCAGTTAAACAGTCAATGTTTAACAACGTGTGGCGTGAAGCCGGCACAGAGTTACCGGCTTTGATGAATGATCCAAGCCGAGTAGCAGAAATCACGGCTAACGCAGGGGCAGCACTTGGCGCTAAACAAGTTCAAGGAAATATGTCTGTAGTCACAAAATTGGCTTATGAGGTAATTCCACAGATTAGAAACTGGCTTGAAGCAATCATGTATAGCATCTTTCCAATTGTGCTAATCATTCTTATCTTAAGCAAAGCAGATAACATGCTAGGTGTGTTAGGAACATATTTTTCATCTTTAGTTGCATTAGGGATTATTCCTATTTTCTTTGCAGTTATTAATCATATTTCATTGATCTATTTGAAAATGAAAACAGATGCATTGGAGCTTGCAGCCGGTGTTCCATTTGGAATGATGGGTGTGCTCGATGGTACGTTGATTGATGAACAAACTATGGTCGGCTATATGGTTATTTTGTCCATATTTTTAGCCGGGTGGTTAGCATTTAAAATGCAGGGTTCAATCACTGGTGTTGGCCAAAGAATGCTTATGTCATGGAGTGCAGCAGGGAGTGCCGGATCGAGTCTATCTACTGGTAATGCAAACATTGGTGAGCAAACAATAGATAATATTTCTGCAAACAATACCAATATGCACAAGATGGATACATCGGAACTTTACAACAATAATGGGCGTTCTTATGTTGGTTCCGATGCAACAAGAACACAATATAATAATGGTGATGTTGCAACACAGTACCATAACAACGAGCTACATTATGGGGCATCGGTCAATAGTGGTATTTCAAGAAACGTAGGATCAGAAAGAAGTTCAGATACAACATTATCAAAAGGCCAAAATTTTGATACCAATTCGACCCTAGGATCAACGTATAGTTATGATGAAACCAAAGGGCAAGGACGTACCAATTTACAAAGTATTGGTGTTAATAGAGCAGAAGGCGTAAGTGGTAGTGATAACCGTGGATTTGATAACAATCTTGGTTATGGCGTAAATGCATCTAATAATAACTCTTACAATGAAGACAGACGTTTTGATCAAAGTTTGAATGGTGGTATGAGTGGAAGTTTAGGGCTTTCAGTACCAGGCGGTGGAAGTAGTGGTGGTGGTTCTATTAATCCAAATACTGGTCAGCCTGGCGCAAGCTCACAGGGTATTCCTGGCGCTCCTGGTTCTACAGGTGGTGCTCCAAATGGCAAAGGTGGTGTTCCAGGTGGACAAGGCAATAATGCTGTTCCTGGCTCAAATGCAGCCCCAGGAAAAGGTGGGCGTGGTGGACTTCCGGCTTATGGGAACTTAGGTGCTCAAGGAGGAATAGATTTCCGTTATTCAGAGGGCGCACAAGTTGGGAATGGTGCTGAGGTAAGATTACAAGGTGATCAACAACAGGGCATTAATCAACATATTTCACATGACCGTAATGGCAGTTTGACAGATACAAATGAATCTCAAAGACAGTCTAACCAACAATGGGGCATCCAAGAAAACGCATCTGTATTTAATAACAATCAAGTTATTACTGGAGAGAGTGCAAGCATAAATCAACAACAAGGAACAAGAGAAACAGCCGGACTAAATTATTCTCGTTCACTTAACTTTGACACAGACTATGGCCGAAGTGTTACACATGCAAGTGATGTTGCTAGAGAAAACAATATGTCCCCTGGCCAGTTCTCATTATTAAGTCCAAAAGAGCAACAAGCGTTGTCTCAAGAGTATTTAATAAAGCAAGAAGCTAACTCGTTGAAAATGCCAACTCAATTCCTGAATGGAGATGGTATTAAAAACAATAAAGAATTATTTGTTAGTTTTGATCAATATAAAAACGAAATTGCGGATCGTTACGGCTTTGATCAAAAGGCTCAAGCTAACTTAGATAAAGTTGGTGTTAGTCAAAATGATGTTGCAGCACTAAATCCAAATCTAAGCACACCATCAATTGTTAAAGATGCACAAGGCACTGTAGCGGATCGTGCTCAAGAGTTGGGGGCGAAAGAAAAAGATTTACGTGAAGGAGCTAAAAAGAAAACCGACTATGAACAAGACCTTGAGCCAAACAGTAAAATCACACGGATATTACAAGATAAGCTTGGAACGTTTGGAGGTGGTGATACACCAAAAAAGTAAAAGACCATGCCTTAAGGCCGAACTTTGATAGGCATGGTGGCCATGTAATTAAAGCAGCACAAGAAATGGGGGTTAATCCAAATCTAGCCGTTTCTATGGCTGCTGTAGAAAGTTCATTTAACCCAAGTGCTATTTCATCATCGGGGGCAACTGGCTTAGGGCAGTTCACACGTGGGGCATGGTTAGATCGGATTAAGGGAGCAAAGCATCCGGAGTTAAAAGCTTTGCAAAAACTTTCAGAAAAACAGCAATTGGCATATCGGGATAATCCACGATTAAATTCAATTGCTTTAGCTGAAAATATTATTGTTGCAGAAAGACGCATTCAGAATGCTTTTAAAGCAAATGGAATTGTTAGTCAGGTAACACCGGCTGATATTTATGCATTGCACAATATTGGGAATCCTGGAATGTCTGTAGCAGCAAGGAAGGGGCAAATGGCAAGAACGGCCGTAAGTGCATCTGCATTGAACCTAAACAAAGGCTTATATATTAAAGGGAACCAAACTACTGCAAAAGAGTACATGAACCAGGTAACGAAGAAGTTAAACCAAGGTATGTATGATATTCAGAACGGAAAAAGCCGGAAGTAAATAGATATGAAAAAACCGCATTTCGATGCGGTTTTTTTTGGCAATAAAAAACGGATCTAAAAAGATCCGTTAGTGACTTTATATAGAAACATACAAAGACGTCGTAATCAAAGTATCTTCTGTATTCATTGCAAGGTCAAGTGTCAGCAAGAAAATTAAATTAATGTGAACCTAGTTTTTTACGAAGTTCTATTTCAATGAATAGGATTAATATAGTTGTAGCGGATAGCTTAAGGATAGTTTCAATACTTACATTCATTGCAACTATTGAATGATAAACATCAAAAAGAAAGGTAACAGAATTATAAATTAGTGAGAATAATAAAAAATAATATAAAGAGCGTAATTTGGTTAGACTAGACATAAAGTTATGTCTAACATTTTGGATGTTTTTATTTTCCTCGTAGCAGTTTTTGCAAATTAAAAGGTGTTCATTATTGCCAGTTGAAACAATGATTTTTTGACAACCGTGTTCTGTACAAAAGTATTCAGAGCTAGGAAGAAAATTTGTTTGAGTAACCATTTTTGCCTTTAATTTTTGATTTAATGAAATAAGAAATCTGTAGGCGGTGTCTACCGCCACAGCCGGGATCTTCGCCCTGTCCACCTTCCTACTCCCTGATTACAACAATCCCTTAAGTGGGTTCATCCGTGGTGGCCACAGAACAAGGTTTCGGGAGCCATAAAAATCTGTGATTTTTTGCAGCTCACTAATACCTTGTGACCATGCGAAACAAGTGTAAGAGAATTTAGCTCAGTGTAAATGCTCAATTTACATTTGTATGGGTAAAGCGCAACTTAGAGGTTTTCACATTTTTGGATAATGCTATTTAAGGCTTTCAAAGCCACAGTGTAATCACATAACGAGTTATTGTGATTGTTTGAGAAAGTAGCATTTAGATTGAATTTCTTATTGTTGGGAGGATCAATTCTATTTTCATATTTTGAGTAAATATCAATAATCTTTTTACATTGAAAAATTAAGTTGCTGTATTCGCCATTTCTTTTAGATATTTCAATGCTATTAGCCAAGCTTGAAAAATAGTGCAATGTATCAGAAAGTACCAATAAATCACGGCTATCTTGAGCTGTAAACTCTGAGTTAAATTCTCTTGCATAGCAACTGTACAATCTAATTGCTGTTGCAGTTTCGCCAGTGAAAAACAAAAGTTGCATTAACTCTTCTGTTAGGTAAGAGAATAATTTTCACACTAAGCATTAAAATTTATTGCTCTCACACACAATAAATAGCCTAAGCACGTCCATCAACATTGTGCTTCATAAACTGTTGAACACTAATTTGAAGGTGTTCTTTCTCAGTAAGTGGTTGGCCACTAACATTAATACGTGCCGGAAGGAATGTAGTTTTATCATTTAAATGAGAAAGCAGATCCTGGTCAATTGAAACAACATTTGTAAGAACATTAATGAAGTCAGGATCGTCATGGTGATAAGTGGTTTTAATAGAAAAGGCAGCAGTAATTTTTTTGTTATTCGTAGAGTTGTCAGCAATACAAACTGAATATAGATAAGGTAATTCAGAATACAAAGAATGATCTAAATCATGCATGAAATGAGTTAGGGATTCACTAGAATTAAAATAGCAGTGAAATAGTAATAACGTAACACCGCCTTTTTCATTTGCGATAGATGAAACTGTTTTCATAAATATTCTCCTAATTTAGTTGCCTTTTATTTGAAATTGATCAAGTGAATTTACAATAATTTGGTATTTTCGATATTGTCCGTAATGGATTCGTATAGTGCCAGTAGCACAGACTTTTTTATTCAGGAATGAGCTTTTAGGGAAGGTAGAACTAGGATAAAAAAAATAAAAGTCCTGATATGGGTGGAATTTATTTAAGTTGATAAAAGTGTGATCTTCTCTCGATACAATATGTACTGCTTTGCCACAAACAGTTGCCGTTTTCCCAACGTAATCTTTTGTCTTTTCCGGTGGTATAACATCTGCAAATAGAGAAGATGAAACAGTAATAAGAATACTTAAAGGGATTAAATATTTCATAAATTAAAAAAACCTTAAATTATAGAAAACACAATATATTGTGTAGATCCTGGTTCCGACCGATACTATATGTAGTGTTTAAGCTTTTGAAACAACCCAATAGAATTGTTGAACAACCAATAAGAATCCAAAAAATATTAGAGCATGGGAAATCCAAAAATATCTCGTAGTTTTAGATACCACGGTGGATGTGTCGATTGCTTTTTCAGGAAAGTATTTAATAGAACGAAGAGCTGTATTAAGTTGTATAAATTTATTTTTGACGTGCATTAAAACAAAGAAAACAAAAAGTAAAAATAAGATAGAAGGCACAGTTGCATGAAGAACATCAAAGCGACTATATCCAGTCATCATTTTTAACATGTTACTTGGAACTATAAATCTAACTGTTTCAAGGAATGGTTTAACCTGGTAATTAACAAAAAGTATTGTTGGAATAAACCATAAAAAAAATGAAAGGCATTGCAATAATTGCTTATTAGTAAGTAGGTCAGAGCGTTTAGAAGTGTGTGGTTTAGCCATTATATTTACCAACTAATTGCGGTGACGCAACGCTTTATTTTCCTAAATACTGATTGTGAAGAGGGTGAGCCGGCAAATCAACTATATTCTGAGGATCGTTATTCAGAATAGGGCTATTCGCTGCATCGTCACACCACTGTTGAGCTGCACGTTCGTCTCGAATAACATTAATGTGCCACAAATAGGATTGAAATAGAGAATTACAGGCACAAAAGTAACCAGTAACAACCCTACAAGAAAGGCATTAATGATCCATAAAATAGAAGACATTAGACTACTCCCCATTCAGAGTAGAAACATATAGATATGTTTTATTGTTGCTCAACTATCAAGGCAGCAATATTGCCCTGAAACGCTAAAGACGCAACTCGATAACCCATATTATATATTTCAGAAATTGATAAACGATTTTGACTAAGTTCAGGACATAAAAATTTAACTTCGTATATGTTGCTCATTTGGCTTGAAACGCTTGTACATGCAGTACCTTTTTTAGCTGCCATTGCATTAGAAGACAAAGCAAGTGTTGAAGCTGCAAGTGTTAAAGCGATTAAAGTTTTCTTATGCATTGTTCAATTCCTTTAATTAAGTGATTTGGATTTAAATTCTTATCTAATAGGGTAAGTTGAGATTCAGATTGAAGTCAATTTCTTTAAACGACAAAAATTTGAAAAGTGTTTAATTCTTGTTTGTATAAAAGCATAATATAAGCTCCAATTTGAAGCTTAACTATAACTGATTAGGAATTGATATGAAAAAAGTATGGGTTTTATCCGGGTTAATTATTGCTGTTTTAGTAAGTGGGTGTACCACAATGCAGCAGTCCGATTATAACGGTGTTGGCCAGTGCCGTAACGGTACTGTTAATTGCGGATCTTGTTAGAAAATTAAAGCTAGAAAAGGCATATCATTTATGATAATTTAATGAAATATTTAGGCTTCACTATGAAGTTGAATAGGGCTTTTGTCTTCGATATAAATATTAAAGGCAGAAAAATTAAAAGCCCAAGCAGTCGGTAAACTACTTGGGCTTAAGGTTTTAGCGGAAACTAAGACCAGTATTTTTAGGGTGGCAACCCAACAAGACAAATATACAAGTAATGGATTGGCGTTCAAACTTGTACTGTGCTAGAACAATAATACATGCGGTTTTTTCATTTCGCAAGTGTATTTCAGCATAGTGATGCGTCTTGTTGGTTATAACAGGACAAGAATTATGTTTGGAATGACAGCTTTAAACAACCAACAGCAAAACAATGAATCTTTAAATACTGTTTTAAAAAGATTTTATGAGAATTTGCCAAGCAAACCTTACTGCACCAATGGTTTTGAGCTAGAAGGCTTAAAAATTAATAGAAAAATAGAAGCAGTAAAAAAACCATACATTCAATACAATCACCCAATGTGGAAGAAATACATCATTGTTGATATAGATCTTCCTGGCGCAGTCGTTGAATGGCTTTATGAAAAATCACATTTACCTGCACCAAATATAATAATAGAAAACAAAGATAATGGCCGAGCACACTTCATTTATGAACTAATGGACGCTGTATCGTTCACAGAGAAAAGTTCAATTAAGGCACAACAATATTATTCAGCAGTAGAAAGAGCGCTCACAAGAGAATTGGAAGGCGATGAACGATATACAGGATTAATCAGTAAGAACCCTTTATCTAATCAGTGGCGTGTCTCAAGCTTCAAAACAGAACCATATCACTTAAAAGACCTAGCATCTAAATTAGAGCTTAACCCAGTTAATGTAAGCCCCCTTGAAAAAGCACAAAACGATGATGATGTAATTTGCGGTCGGAACGATGAAGTTTTTCATTCTGTAAGGCGCTTAGCATACAAAGACGTTCGAGAATTTAGAAATAGCGGTCGAGTATTCACACACTGGTTCAATCATGTGTTGAGCCTGGTTAAAGAAAAGAATAGTAATTTTATTAATCCTTTGGATTACAAAGAATGTTGCCACATAGCAAAATCAATTAGCAATTACACCTTTAAACACGATCAGAAGTGCTATGAGCAATTTATAGAGCGACAACGTGCAAAAGGATCTAATGGTGGAAAGAAAAAATCAGCGAAGTATGAGGCCGTCAGAATAGAAGCTAAAAAGCTTTTCCGAATGGGCGTAAAATTACTGGCCATAGCTGAGAAACTAAAAATTTCGTATAAAACAGTGCTTAGATATACGAAAGGACTGGTTAAGTTAAAGCTTTTTAATTTCAATGAGATAAATAAATTTCGTACACTCGCCTTGGCGAAAAAAAGCATGGAGCGAAGCGGAATGCATAAAAGCGCTGAGCGAAGCGAAGGCATTAAAATGTTTTGTGACAATAGCCAAAATCAGGTATTAGCGCCTAGTCGTGCTTGCCCTGCCTTCTTGGGGATCTTTTTAAAAAACCCTAAAGGCTTGAAGCTTAAATTTTTGAATATTGATAAAAGAGAAGATTCAGAAGTTAGTTTTTATTATTGTGGATCTAGCTAAAGAAATACTGCTTAGGCTAAGTGCTTAAAGATGTTCTTTATATATCATTTATTGTATCAAATTTAAGCTCAAGTATCAAAGATTTCAGTAAGTTATATCTATTTGTTTGTAAGGTTAATTGATTATGCGTTACAGAATTAAGGATGGTTTGATTCAAGAAAGCAAAGTCTATCCAACAATGCCGGCAGGGTTCAAAACGTTTGAAAATGAATCTTTTGAATATTATGGACTAAGTTCAACTTTAGATATTTATTATGTTTTTAAAGATGATACAGGTACTTTTCATGAATGTAAGAAAGCACATAGTTACGAGGTAAGGGAAAGGAATATACCGGATCATTTGATTTATAACGATGAATCGGCAACTTTTATAATCTGCAATCTTGATCATCCCTATTTTAAAGTAAAACCTAAAAATATAACGGTCGAAGATCTAGCCAAAGCACGTAGCGAATTTATTGCTAAATATAACGTTCTGATTTTGGATATTGAAGATCGGCTTAGCGAAGAATTTAACGGATCAGAAAGTTCTAACAGTGTTCTAGCGAATGAGTTGCATCAAAACAGGGTTGTAATTGAAAGGTTGAAATTACAACTTTTCCAATAAGTTAGATTTGTGAAAATTGTTGCGTTGACGCAACAATTTTATGAAAAACTTTTGTTGGCGAAAGTTCAAACCGGTTAAAGATTAAACTTTATAATAGTGTTGGATGGGAGGGCTTATGCAATTTGATGAAAAAGAAAGAAGAGAATATGACCTTAGATACAATTTGCTTGTATCAATTCAATATGAAATATCCATGTATCAAAGTCTGATTTTAAAGCAATATCAGGAAAATCAAAAGTCTAAAAACATAGATGACTTTGTGCTGTTAAGTGAGCTGCAAGCTAAATTGACAGGATATGAAACAACCGTGTTAAGACAGATTTATCACGATATTTCTTTAAGACTTGGAGGGAAACTAAATGAGGGATAATTTCGATAATTTCATTAAGGGGCTTGTTAAGTTATCAAATGCTCATTGTACTGAGCAAGAAAAACCAAAGGCTATTATTGCAATTGGTGAGCAAGGTTCAGGTAAAGAAGTTTTAGCTTTACAAGCTCAAGATGAGTTATCTCATAGAGGTGGTAGTGTTTTAGTTGGTACAGATTACTATAAAAGTTATACCGAGAATTACACATCTGAAATTTCAAAAAACGATATACAGGCGACAAAGAACTCAGAAAAAGAAGCTAAGTACCTATCAGATAAAGTTTTAGATAATGCAATCACAAATAAAAATAATGTTGTGATAAATGAAAAAAGTGAAAATCCATACGACTATAAAGAAGTCACAGATAAATTACATGCGAATGGTTACGAGGTTGAAGTTCGAGCTATGGCCACGCCACATGAGCAGAGCCTAATAAGAAATAATACACAGTATGAGGATCAAAAAGGAAATTTAGGGTTTAGTGATCATAAAGCCATTAAAGACTTCGATCCTAAGTCAGTTGAAGAAATTCTATCTTCTTCTGAAAGCGAGAAAACAGCAGATAAAGTTAAGGTCTTTGATCGGGTTGGAAATCAAGTTTATACAAATGAGTTAAATCCGGATAAAGAAACTTGGTTCCAAGATCCAGGTGCAACAGATACGTTTAAATTTGAGACGAACAAACCGTTGTCAAAAAGTGAATATCAATACAATCAGGTTGCATGGGAACAATTGGTTCACATGAAATCATCTGCCAAAGCACCAAAATCAGAAATTGAACAAACTATTGCCGAAAAAGAAGCACATAAAGAAAATCAATTAACCGTTGAGGGTGTAGATAAGACGGAAATAGGCAATTTAATTATTAAAAGCCCCGATGTTTATAAAGGCATTCAGCAAGGGCAATTGGTTGATCAAGATGAAAGCCAGGTATTGATGAAGATTAACCGGTTTACCGCAATTAGATATGATCGAGACAAAATTCAGAACGCACAAGATCAAGAATTAGAGATTGGCCAACAGCTCTTTATGAATCATGGTGGGCATGGTGAATATCATCTAATGGATCAAAAGGAAGCTCAACAACAATTAGAACAAGAGCAACAAATTTCACAGGCACAGAATCAGCAGCAGCAAGATCTTGAACAGGATTTTACGAGGTAACTATGTTAATAGAGGTAAGTGGTTTAGAAATAGATTCTTTAGCAGAGAATATAAAAGATATTTTGAGCCAAGCGTATGCAGATCGGCAGCGTCCAAAGTGCTTATGTGTTCCTGGTGGCGTTCCTTTATATATCGCAAAAATTAACAATGCATATATTCTTAAGAGAATGCCTAACACTGGTGGGGCGCATAGTCCTGGGTGTGTCAGTTATGAACCGCCACATGAATTGTCAGGCTTGGGAGAAGTTCTTGGCCAAGCTATACAAGAGAACCCGGAAGATGGTTCGGTAGCGCTTAAATTCGATTTTGCGCTAACAAAACGTGGAGGGAAAGCACCACCACCGCCAAGCGGAAAAGAACATGATAGTGTGGCTACAGATGGGAAAAAATTAACCCTCAGAGGATTACTTCATTATCTATTTGAAGAAGGAAAGCTTAACTACTATATACCTAAAGAAAAAGCTAATAATTGGTACTATGTACGCAAACAATTATTAAGAGCTGCATCCGATAAGTCAGCTAAAAAACAAGATCTAACTCAAACGCTTTATATACCTGAAACTTACAATCATGAAATCAAAAAAGATATTGCAGCAAGACGTATAGAGCAATTAGCACATTTACATTCAAAAACTGGTGCTCAAAATTTAATGATTGTGATTGGTGAAGTGAAATCAATTGAAAAAGCTCGATATGATTTTAAATTGATTGCCAAACATTGCCCGGACTATCATTTTTTTATGAATGAAGATGTACACACCAGGATCAATAAGCGTTTTATTAAAGAACTAGGTCTGTGGAATAACTATGGTGATCAATGTCATCTAATGTTTATTTGTACAATTTTAAAGACCCCAAGTGATTTGCCTTTAATTCAAGAAATCTCATTTATGTTGGTAAATAAACAGTGGATACCTTTTGAAAGCAAATATGAGTACGATTTAATCGAAGAAATGATTGAAAGTAAGCGCCAGTTCATTAAGGGGTTAAGGTACAACTTACCAAGCAATAAGCCCTTAGCTTCGTTGGTTGCCGTTGACACAGTGCCAAAACCTACCGGTATGTATATAATTCCGTCAAATGAAAGCGAAGCTTATATTCAAGGCATTGAACAAATGATTGAAGAAAGCGACTATGCTGCATGGCAATGGGAGATAGAGAAAGCTATGCCTGGATTGCCGGAAAAGGATTTATTGAGTCAAAGAGGTGAGTAGTTGAAAATTTCATACGCTTTTTCATGTGGACGTGTTGAAACGTTATTTAAGCTATCAAATTATTTAAAATTTGGTGAAAACAATAACGTCAACAAAGAAGAGGAAGTTGTGAAAGAATATAGAAACTCAGTTTTTTCAGGTCAATCATTTGAAGAAACTGATCTATATCGACAGATTGAACATGAAGAAAATACAGTTATTAAAAATCGGTTAAGTTCAGTATTTAGGGAAAACAAAGGAAGTGTTACAGATCCATTTTTAACCAAGGATTACACAAATGGTGTATGGCACGAATTAAACGATTACAAACTTGCAGTTAGATTCTTTAAAGCTAAAGAGTTAATTAATTCAAAGCACATCACAAAAACCGGAATGCAAATGACTGTTAGGGATATTGCTGCTTTAACTGGTTGGAACCAGGGAAATATTAAAACGATTTTAAATCATAAAAGAAGTGCCGTACCTACAATGGTAACAACACTTGAGAAATTAGCAGAAGAGTATTAAGCTTTAGTGTGTTTTTGGTGTATTTAATATGATAAAAGAAAATTTAATTTATCCAGTATTGAAAGAAGTTGATCAAGGAATGATTAACCTTCATTCAGAAGATTTTAATGTCACAGTTCATGTATTCGATGAAGATATTATTAAAGGCATTAGTGAAATCAAAAAATCAATTATTCTTAAGATGATGGAGTTGTCAAAGAACAATGAAATCATTCCTTTACCAAATTTTAAAGACATAAAAAACAAGGAGATGATATATTTAGAAATTAATTCAGACTTCATTAAAGCCAATACTGAAAGAGTGAATATGACTATTCCAAAGAACTTGTTAGCACTCATTGATGAAATTGGATTGAATAGAAGTAGCTATGTTTCTAACCTTATATGGCAAGATATATTTAAAAAAATTAGTAAGTGATTTGGCTTAAGTTGATAGCGGAAAATAATAACTTATAAATTATAATTAGATAAATTTACCGTAAGGTTAATAATAATATTTTGAAAAAGGGTGTGTTTTTGGTGTATAATGAGGGTATAAAGCTAATGGCTTTGAGTACAGAAATGAATAAAACGCTAAAATTTTGGGCTTTTGCTAGCGATATACTTCATACAAGTGGTGAGGAAGTTGATCTCCATAGTGTTGAGGTTGAGATAGCGGAAGAAGTCTTAAAAGAGCTGAATGACCAAGTTGGTTATTTTAAATCTAAAAATCTATCACAATATTTTGCTTCATATAGTTTAAGTGAAGCGGAAAGGAGTAAGGTCAATTTAAGTTTTCATCACCCAGGTTCAACGATAACAGATTTTGGACTGGTCTGTAATAAAGGTGGTCTTTTTGCGAAGTTCCATTTAACGTACAGCGATAAAGATGTAAGTCGAAATATCTATTATTTTGTGAAATTGATTAACTATCAATAAGCAAATACAGATTGTCACAAGGTATTAGTGAGCTGCAAAAAATCACAGATTTTTATGGCTCCCGAAACCTTGTTCTGTGGCCACCACGGATGAACCGACTTAAGGGATGGTTGTAATCAGGGAGTAGGAAGGTGGACAAGGCGAAGATCCCGACTGTGGCGGTAGACACCGCCTACAGGTTGCTTTCATTGAGGATTTAAAAATGAGTGTTGCAAAGGGGCTTCTTAGTTCAATAATACATGTGCTAATTTTTTTAATACAATTTGCATTTGTCATTACTTTTTTTTGCTTTATATTCGCTGTTTTTGTCGGCCATTTTGACCCTAAAAGTGGATTATTAGATTTAACATTTAAGATTTTTTGGCAAAGCAGTTTAACTGGCATCTTATTGTTAATATTAACATATTTACTTACAATGGGATTGGAACACTGGTTTAGAGAAACTGATTAACCATATTTTAGTTTAAAAATTGCAAATTAATGAAAGATGCATTAATATAACCTAGGTTATATTTTAAAACACAATCAAGCCGAAAGGTTAGGAGTAATGAATATGAAACGTTTAAGCGAACTTTTAAAATTAAATCCTGGGTTCTTAATTGAAGCACATGGAAATGGCCATAGCCGTTATTTTGCTGCTTGTGGTAGTAAGCGTAAAAAAATTAAAATCACACATTCTCTTTTTGAATATGCAAAAAAAACAGATCTATTTCCAGTGGTAAATAAACACTTAAATTTAGTTAAGTGATGAATGGCAGCTATGAAATGGATCTTCTTAAAAGTAGTGCTTAAGATTCATTTAAATTGGAAAATATTGCTATGTCAGACTTATATTTACAAGAAAGAGAACTGATTGCACTTATGGCTCAGGGGGCATTAGAAGGGGTGCGATTTAAATATCAAGTGGAAAGTACCAGTGGTGAACTATCATTGTGGTTCGTATTCAATGAGAAATTCTTTTATGCTTCACGTTCACTATATGATGAACATTTAAAGGTTAAAACCTGGTTGAAAAAAGCTGATGCAATTTTATTTCTGAAAAGCATTGGTTACACAAGTGAAGTTAAAGAGGATGTAATGAATATGCCAAACCCTGAAAATGAAGATCATCTATTAAAACGTGCTGAACATACCCAGGATTACAACCAATTTAAAACGGCTGAATCACTGGCAGCAGAATTGGTGTTTAGTGAATTTGCAGATCGTTTTAATGCTGTTGAAGATGTACAGGAAAATTCAGAGTTGAGGAAAGAAATTACCGATGAAATAGCAATGCTAATTTCAAAAGCACTTGAGTTTTGGCCTAACAGAAAGTAATTCAAAATGAATAAAAATGAAGCAGATGAGATCGTTGAAAAAGGACTTTCAAGATTAAATTTGAAAGCTGAAAATGATGCAAAAAGAAGAGCAAAAACACTCAATGTTCCATATATGGATAAAGATGAACTGAATAAATTAGTGGACAAAGGGCTTTTACGTTTATCGAAAAAAGCTGAGATCCAGGCAAAAGAAAAAGCAAATGAAAAGTACCGCCAATTCATTATTGGTGGTGCTTTCGTTCTTTTTTTTATTGTTCTTTATTGTCTT
Organism: Rhizophagus prolifer; assembly: GCA_019425655.1. Classification (NCBI taxonomy): domain Eukaryota; kingdom Fungi; phylum Glomeromycota; class Glomeromycetes; order Glomerales; family Glomeraceae; genus Rhizophagus; species Rhizophagus prolifer. The sequence goes on from NQWY01000313.1 coordinate 46,031, forward strand.
GATGCTTGGATTAGAATTGAAGACCAAGGCAATTACACTAGGATGGCATGGGGTATTCTTGGGGTGTTTGTGCTCAGTATTCTTTTCTGTTGGTACAAATGTTTTACTAATTTTTTTGATGGTTTACCACAGAGAAAATACAGTGAAATTTCCATAGGTTACTTATGTATAAGTTTTATTTTGGTAGTGTTAATGCATTTTTATATTGTATATGCAAGAGTTAAGTTTGGGGTTTTCTTGTAGGTTATTGAGTTGCGTTGACGCAACAAATAAATAGATAAAAAGCACAATTTTCTCTTCTAATGGTTTGAAATGGTGTGTTTTTGGTGTATAATTAACAGTACATACCGAAAGGTAAGGCTTAAAGGAAACGAGAAAGGGCAATCCTATGAAAAAATTAGTCGTAAGTAATCGTAAAGGCGGTGTTGGTAAGACGTTTATTAGCACACACTTGGCTTATTCAGCTTTAGAAAAAAAACTAAATATCTTGTTTCTTGACAATGACCCTCAAGGGAATGCAGGGGATAGTTTAGAAAAACATGCAACCCATGTTCTAAGCACAATTGATATTTTCACAAAGAAAATTGATTTTTCTTCAATCTGCAAAGCTAATGAGCAAAATTTTGTTGTATTCAAAGGCACAGATGATATTGAAGAACTTGAAATTCAGCACTTGGAAAATCTGATTGAAAACATCAATGCTGCTGATGAATACTTTGATATTTGCTTAGTAGATACACCGCCAACAAGCGGTAAACTCCAAAACTATTCTTTCCTAATTTCAGACTTTATTTTAAGTCCGTTCCAACTAGATAGTTATTCATATACTGGTTTTGGAACGTTAATTGAACGTATCTCAGAAATTCAAGAATTAAACCCAAATATCCAATTTCTAGGCTTTATCCCAAACTTGGTTGACCTAAGAAGTAGTTTTGATCGAGGTCAATTGAAAGAAGTCACAGAAGAGTATTCAGCATACATGTTCGGCTCAGGCGCTTATCTTCCATTGCGAAATCCAGTGAAGGTTGCCAACCATACAGGAATGCCGGTATGGAAAGTGAAAAATGGGGCTAAGACTGGTAAGTTAGTTCGCCAGTTGAATAAAGCGATCTTCGATAAAGTGGGAGTTTGAGCATGTCAGGTAATAAAGGATTAGAAGCGCTTAAGGGTGCTGTAGGCAAGTTAAATAATAATAACTTGGCCGGTAAAAAATTGGTCATTCTTCAGATTGGTGATGTTCAGGCTGATCCTGAAAATCCACGTCAAAATTTTGACCAAGAAAAAATTATTGAATTGGCTATGTCAATTGCAAGCGTAGGCCAGTTGGAACCAATTAGCGTTCGAGATAACGGAGAGAGTAAAGGGAAATACTTTACTAACTTTGGCGCTAGGCGTGTTCTAGCTATTCAGTGGCTAAAAGAAAATATGCCGGAAAACCCGAATAGCTCAACAGTTGAAGCAATCATTAATAATGATTTTAGTAGCTTAGGTAAGTTGGTTGAAAATATTCAACGTGAAAACTTAAGCGCTACAGAAATTGGAATTCGCTTAAAACAGGAAATTGATGAAAAAGGCTTAACACCTAAAGAATTGAGTGAGCAGTTAGGGAAAACAAAAACTTGGATTTCACGCCATTTAAGTGTGACAGAAGTTTCTGATTATGTGAAAGACCTAATTGCTCAAGATGTAGTTTCTAATGTTGAAGTGATTTTAAACATCGAGAAACTATATAAGTCGAATGCAGAGGATCTTGAAGAGCGTGTAGAGTCGTTTAAAAGCGAAAATGAAGGCGGTGGTACTATCACACTGGCACTAAGTCGCAAATGGCTTAAATCAGCAAATGGTGCTGATAGTGAGGATGTTCAACATAGCGTTGTTGATAACACTACAACAGTTGAAACTGTAGTAGAAAGCAAAGACGTAAGCATGGATAAAGTTGATCAAGGCTCTAATGCTGTAAAAACTACAGTAACAAATGATGAAAGCTTTGCATTGACTCAATCAGAAGATCAAGGCACTGATAATGAAGATGATTCAAACTCAGATATTGATAATTTAAAAAGCTTACAGCAAGGCGCAGAAAGCTTAATAAAGGGTAAAAAAGAGCAGGGCAAACAAGATGGTTTTTTAAGTGTAGAACTTAAAAAAGAATATGCACATGGCGCATTGACTGGCTATCAAAATCTTTATGATTTAGCTATTGAAAATGAAGATGAAGCAGAAGCACGTCTAAGCAGACAAGTG
>NQWY01000323.1:0-16102 GCA_019425655.1 Rhizophagus prolifer
ACCAACTCTTCGTCTTCTCATAGGTAAAGTGATAAACATTGGCATTTCTCTTTCATCTAATGTAGGTGAAATATTTGCGGAAGACTGTAACTTCTCTATCCATGATACGCATTCATCATGATCTTGTATTTGAAACAAGAATTGATGACCAGTGGAAGAAATTCGTACTCTTATCACATTATTTCTTTTTGAGTAATCTGTTGCTAAACCTATTTGAGCATTTAGCATACTGAACTCATGAGTTGGAGTTACTCGCTAAAAAAGAAAATTTTTTTTTTTTTTAAAAAAAGAGAAAGAGAGAGAAAATACATATATTTAGAATATAAATACTTACGTTAATATCAATTGGTTCGCTTTTATATATGCGTAAAAGGGTTCCCCATAAGTATAAATATTGTTTTTTCCATGATCTGTCTCTCGACCTATAACCCTTTGAAGAAAATTCATTCTTTTTGAAAACATAACCTGCTCTATGTACACTACAAGAATAGGGAGGTAACTCTTCGCGAACTTCTTCCTCGCACGTTTTTATGCGTTGTCGATCAACCACATCGTAGTACGAAGGTAGTTCGTTGTTGTGATAAGGAGGTAATTCACTATTTGTCACGGGCATAGAAAGACGCCAATTAGAATCTCGTACAACTGCACCACGTTGTCTTCTCATTGATAATATATCCTCATTATCGGTACTATAATGTTTCCGCGACCGAGATGTTGGAGTATAATCATCCTCAGAACTCGTAGATACTGAGTTTGTTTCGTTTGAAGAAAATTCATCCGATTCATGAATTGGATCATTATCTTGCGCCTTATTTTCGGAAATCGGTTCTTCTTCATTAATGTCAGTTATATCATTGGAAATTTCTGGGAAACACGGTTCCTCTTCCTCCGTGATAGGAGTTAATATGTTTAAATTATTTCCTTCGTCAGCTACTTTAGTCAAGTCACCATCATTTATTATTTCCGATGACATGTTACTTTCGATTGGTGCAGTAGACGTTAAAAATAATTTTCTTAACTTCCTGATATATAACAATAATAATTTACGATGGGAATCATTCCCTATTCCAACCGATTTTAGGGTTTGTTCATTTAATGTTAAAAAAGTTGTAAAATCAATTTCATTTCTTTGAAAGAGTGGTAAATATTGTTGAAGATGAATATGTAACAATACCGATTTTAAGGTAGTTGCTGATGTTAAAAATAAAACGAAATTTTTGAATAAACCATTTTTTTTTTTTAACATTTAAATTAATTAAACTTTGTAATGATTTATATTTACCTTTGTTACTTTTTGTTGGAGGTTTTGGGCTAATTTTCGTCATTGGAGGGTAGTGATTTTTTTTTTAGATCAAAACAAATATCATACACAAAAATTATTTCAAAAGTTAAAAAGTTAAGGAAACGAATTAAATTTATGTGCAAAAAAGAAATTTTTAAATATTTAAAGCATTCAGGGAAAAAGGTGGTCGATAGGGGCCATTTTATATAATTATAATTAAACCGTTTGATAATGTTGATATGACTCCTATAGAAAAAGGATGGATTTTCGAAAGATTATAAGTTTTAACCATATATATTCTAATGATTAATTTTTATCGAAGTAAAACGTAAATTTTTTCTTAAATTATGTAAGATTATGTCATTTTTGAATCAGCAGCAAAAAAGTGATATACTAATTTAGTTAGATTCATTAAAAGTATGATGCTCAATTTACTTTATACTGGGAATTAGGCAAAATTATCGTAGTACGGAATAAGAATTTCCCCTATTCAATTTATTTAGTTACAATCATGCGATATTAGCCGTGATGGTTACGGTATTTTTAACTCACATCATTCCCCGTTCACATGCTTTTTTTTTTTATCAAAAAAGGTGAAATTACATTAGAGGGGTTCAGTAATCCCCTTTTTTCATCCTTTGTCAAAAATATTTTTATGCTCACCTATACAAATTCAGGAATTGATGATGATCATTTTAGAAAAGATTAGGAATTTCGACGAACTTTTTTTCCTGTAGTTGCGGAAGAATCAATTTGTTTTTAATAATTAAACAAGCAAGCATTGTTGTGCGTTCATCGTATGTTTGCCAATGGCTTAGTTAATCAATTTCCATTTCAGGTATTGTAAAGGAATCGTATGATGCGAGAATGAACATTATTTAGTTTTTATTTCAATGTTCCGAAATTCTAACAATTTTCTTTCATCTTTTTAATTTAAATTGATTTAAAAATGTCTTTTTTTTTAAGTCGAATGTACAGTAATAATAGTTGTACAACTGCGTTAAATCACATGACGAGTTTTTTTTTCCAGTGGAGATCGATTGGCTAACATCGACTTTATAAATGATTTAATTAGTTCGTGTCGCGGCGCGTTTTTTTATCGTGTCAAACTTATTAACTTTCTCTCGAGATTGTGTAGATAACGTTAAAGACGTACGAAAATTATTATTATTTATACATATTTTTTACTAAAGTATAAACGTAATATAACTGTTCTTTTGTTTTTTCATCTTTGTTAGCTGAAAAAATAAGTAAAAAAAAATAATGGAGAGTCGTAATACTTCAAAAGTTTTAAGTAGTCACTCAAAATCTAAAAGGACGGCTTTGGGTGAAGTTTCTAATACTCAAAAATCTAAAGAGTCCACAATAAAGCGTTGGTTACAGTCTGATACGCGTGACTCTGATTCCTCAAAGGAAGTACCTATTACTACAAAGGAGGAAAATGAGAAAGAACTCACTACACAGAAAACAGTAATTTTTAATGGTACACACGAAATAAATATACCGACACCAAGAAAAGTAGCTTCACCTACAAAAGCTGCTTGGTATTCACCAAGAGTTGTCATTCCTATTATGCCCCCACCAGAAGTGACTGTTAACAAATCAAACTTTGAAGTTATAAAATCCAATGAAAGTTCTTCATCAACAATCAAGAAAAACTCGAAGAGATCAAAATCGAGTACAAAGAAAAGTCAATCCAATAATAATAATTCTTTATTAAATTGGTTTAGTCCTGCTACTTCATCAAAGGATCAAAGTGGAAGTGATAATCCTCACAATGACACTAACCTTACTTTTGATGAAGATGAAAATCCGAACGTTTTTAAAGAAATCAGTAGTTCAACAAATGTAATAAATTTTAATATATGTTCGTCCAGCATTATAAAGTAATTCTAATAATATTTTACTTTATTAGGTACTATCAGAATCTCGGCCAATTGCCAATATTGGCAAGAGGGGACTACAAAAAACCAATGAATCAGATCGTACTACCTTTTCTTCATTACCAGCTTTTGAAAAAGTGGATTTAGGAGCGATTGACATGAATTTAATTACAGATATATTAAAACTATACGATTTTATAGTGAAATTCGAGAAACCTTTGGGATTAGATCTTGAATATAATGGAAATAAATTAAAATATGGTATTTACTAGTCTACTCGAATTTTTTTTTTTTGTTAAAAGATCAAAGATTAATAATAAATAATATTAAACTTTAGAGCATCTTGAAGAAATGATTTTGGACGATCGCTTCCATACGCGCCTTGCTTTTTTACAATCTGGATTGCTATTTTTTCTTTATAACGAGTCTGATGAGGGGTGTGACATAGACCTTGTTAATATTCAATATTATCTCATTGAAAGATTCCCTAACAGGAAATTTCTTCTCGAAAAAGAATATTCTGAATTTAGTCCAAGAGAACGAATGTCTATATTTATCGATATTATGAATGAAGCATTACGCACCAACAAGCTTCGTGAATACATAAAGGAATTAACGGTTCCAGCAAATCATCGGAAAGAAAATGATATTAGAACGGCGAAAATGAAAGAGATTAACTTTAAGATCAACGAAACACGCGTCAAAATAGTTAACAAAGAAAATGAGCTTAAAGATATCGAAAAACAATTGAAGGAAAAAGCTTCAAGTTTTGAAGGCGAAAGTAATATTGTGGATTTGTCTAATGCTATCACTAAACGTCAAAAAATTGTTGCAAAACGCAAGGCTGAGCAAGAAATATTAAATGAACTTAATGAACAACGAAAAGATGCAACAGATGAAATTGAACTACTGCACCATAAACTAGATAAATTGGAAGCGGAATATAAGGAACTTAACATGTTGAACAAGACTGAACGAGATCATGCTAATTGTATTCTACGAGGTGGTTCGATTTTGACTCCATCGGGACGTGACGAAAGATTTTATACGATGGTCAGATTAGGGCAAGATCGGGATGGTAGATACTATTGGTTCTTTAGAACATTGGGAGGTGTGTTTGTTGAAACTATTAAATGGAATTACCCAGAAGAAGATTCCAGTGATTCGTTTCTTCCACTAACATCTCTGTCGGAATGGCAGTTTATTAGTGGGATTGGGATATTTAGAATGTTAATGGCAGTTCTCAATACACGCAATGAGAGGGAAAGAATTTTAAAAGTCAATCTCAAGATTATAGAGAAAGAAATCGAACCTACGTTTGATAAGCTTAATTTATGGTTCGAAAAGAAAAGAGATATTAAAGGCGAACCAATGGAAGTTGATTCTGAAGAAGTCAAAAGTATTATGAGTCAACGTCAAAAAAGCTTTTGGAAATTATTTGATACGGTCATCCGTAAGAAAGACGTCTGGTCATTAGAAGAATATCGTGTAATAATGGAAGAATATGTAAAAAGAAAAATCGCAGATTTTGAAAGAACCTTGCGACATGTTGAACCAAATTTGTTTTTAAAAGATTCTCAATCAAATTTAAGGGTTAATGCTATCGACTTTGTAAATGAAGTCAAGAATATGATCTCTGAAACTGGGCTCAAATTTATGGATAACAATAACTCATTTACAGCTAGTTCTAAAAAAGATAAAAATTGGGATTGGCTTTATAATGCTGCAGTAGATTGGTATTCGTTAGATATTAAGACATTTTCTACATTAGCTGTTTGGTTGGACGTAATGATAGAAGCCGGTGAACCCGTGGTAAGATCAATCAAGAAACGTATGAAAGAGCAGCTTGCAGAAAAATTCAAATGTCCAATGCGTTTACGAGACAAAAAAAGCAAAGTAGTTAACTATAAAGAGGAAATTATAGATGATGAAATTGAGGAAGGTGATGTCGAAGAGCAAAATCTGGTAGCCACCATCTAAATGGAGTTTTCGCGAAAGAAAGAGGGTAGCTTATAAATAATAGATATAATTGCGTTAATTGCTAAATTTATGATAATTATTAGTAAATTTAATTTCGAAGTGTAATAATTTGATAATTTGTATATAGTGTTAAGTCTTTTGACTTTTGCGATTTCTATTATGATTTGCTATTGCTTGAAGATGTAATTAATAGGGATTTAAAACGATAATTAATAAATTTGGATCATATATAATATTGTTCATAATAAATAAATAGCAGTGCTGAATTAAGAAATTTTGCCCGAAATCTCCTTTTTAGGGACATATAAAGCGGAGCAGTGTCATGTGAGTCATAACAATTTTTTTCAGTGCGTGAGCATTTATACCGATCGGCATAGCGCGTGAAAACTTTGGTCTAAAACAAAGCCTAATTTCAGTATTTTCAACATTCGACCAGTGTTTCAAATCTGGATTTCGAACTTTCCGTACTTTCTATACCTTGAATAGTGTCGATCATGTCTATTGGTATTCTAGGGGCTATATGAGAAGTAATAAGAATATAAGGACAAATTTCTAATTTTCCAAGAGCTTTAGTTAAAAGAGTCAATTTAAATTATCGTAACTAGTAACACGTCACTAAAAATATTTCTTAGTTTTACCTATTTTTAAGATTCTAAGTTATACTATTTTTAGAAACAATGGATTTTTACAAGAATTGAATTAAAATGAATTAAAATGTTAATTGATTGAAATCGCAATTCACAAACAATTAAATTCTATGTGCTCATAATTTAGTAATTTTTTAAATTAAAAGATATAGAAAAGTTTACTTATTCACTAAGTTAAATTATTTTTTCTCACCTGAGACTATAATGATAGTTAATTCTGGCTAAAACGCAAAAGAATCTGACCTAAGGCAGGGACGCTCAATTTGACATTGATTGGCTGAATTGCCAACGGGTAATACCGCGGCACTTTTCAATTCTGTAAATCATTTTTTTATTGTGATCTTTTATAATTTAGCAGTCTCACCATTTTTGTTAACATTTCATTGCTTTCTCACACAACTTATTAAAATCAAAAGAAAAATTATTACTCACTTTTTTATATATCGAATACTCGGTCTTTTTAGTTTAATTTTAATAATAAAACCTTTTATTTTACACGCACACATACATTTAAAGAAATAACTTCTGTGATCTATCGAACATCAAAGTTTATGGCGAGTTATAATCCGGCTGCTTTTATGCCGGGAGGCGCGATCAGAGTCCCTCCTAACGTTTACCAAGGCTTCCCAAATGCCCCAAGATTTGTTAGACCACAATTTACAATGACACAAAACGGAATAGGAGTTCAGCGTAATATAAACCCAAACCCATATGTACCGAATATGATAGCCATGACAAACAACATGGTGAATAACCCAAGATTCGTTAACCAAGTGAGAATGCAGCCTCCTATATATAAGTAAGTTTTTTATATAATATCATAGAATGTAGAACAATTCTAATTAAATTAATGCGCTAATTATTTATCGTCGATTTTAGGACAAATTCAGGTATTGGAAAACTTCTAGCATTTGTAGAATGTTTAGGAAGTGACGTCACGGTGAATAATAATCTACAAGTATGTTGGTTATAAATAAATTGAATTAGGATATCCAATATTGGAAACAGCTAACATATACTTTTTTTTCTGAGGATGTAATAATGAAGTATTCGTTATATGATGGTGTGAACAATAGAACAAAAAGATTTGGTACGATCTTTGCATTATATTGCTTGTTAATTTAATTCATGTTAATAATATTTTTTCTATTAATTGAATAGAATTCACATACCAAGTTATTCCAAGGTTCTACCAAACATTTATTGAATCCGGTGTGGTAAAAATACACCTTGTTCTTGGAAGTCCAAAAGAAAGACCCGTGAATACCCCGAATGGTGTTCATTCTCAAGTGGATTGTCCATCTTCTTCGATAGAATATCATTTTTCGAACGGAATTCAGGTGAAAAGAACAGTAGTTTCTTTTAGGAATTAAAAAGGTTTTTTTTATTCTAATCAAAAAGTTCATTATAATTTAGGTTACAGCGCCCGGTCGTTTAGTGGTTGTGTTTAACAATTCATTGAAAATGACGAGTTTTGACTTTGTGACAACAAAGTTTACCGAATATGTTCCACGTAATTTAATACAAAGATTTACTCCAGATACAGTGGTTGTAAATGAATATGGAATACCGCATAAGACAATGCGATGTTTAGAGGTTAGCAATTTGAACAGATCGCAGAGGGAGTTGATTTTATACAAGAAGTTATTGCTTTGACTATAAAGGATTCGCAAACTGGACCATTGCGTAAATTTTAATTTCTTTGTGTATACAATTAAAAATATGTGTATATAACTGACATTTGTCTTTTCTTATATTTACAGATGCATTAAGGATGGTTACGCTTCACTCTCAAGCCATGAATACACCTACAATGTCCAATAATCCGAATCCAAATCAAAGGATACAAAATCCTCAAGCACAACTTAATGGAAAAGATATTAAGAATGAACCTTCTTATAATGGTGCCCCTCCAACACCTAATACGAGCGATTTGCAGGTTAGTGTCTAATCGGTTCTCCTCGTCAAAAACACTTTCCACCAGCTTTAGGCGGTAAGCCGAAATTTAATTGTATTTATTTCATTTCAATACCATCATTATTAAGTCTTTTGTAATTTTTTTTAACAGAATCACATAAAAGAGGCAGTGATGGCGGTGGACAAGCAACAAAGCAAAAGCGTCGGGCAACATATAATAAAACCTCTCCAAAACCTCTCCAAAAAAGACCGCGTAGTCATTTATACGCGTTCCAAAAATAATATTTGTACATATTTTTACTATCCTTATTAGTTTGTAGATTCTATTGCAATAATAGATAATTTTAAGTTCATAAATGTTGAATGTTTATAATAATCTGGATGGATTGAACGGAGATGAAATAAACAATATTAAATATGTTTTGGGATTTGAAGAACTTTTTTTTTATAAGGGATATTTTAACAAAATGAGACATTTATATATGCATAATTTTTTTTTTACCAAGGATCCCCCCCTTTTCATTTCTTTATATTAGAAAAATTTTTATGATCAATACTATATATTATATATCATAAACAACAATACTTTAAAAAACGTATGAGCGTAGCATTATTTTGTAATTTTTGTAATTGCAAATTTGCTTCGCAAACTGTATTTCTACTTTAATCCATGATATTATGCTTTATGTCTAATGACACAATATACACAAAAAAAAGATACCAAAAATTTTTTTCTTTTTTAAAAAAAGAATTTACTTAAGCTATCTATTTTATTCTTTATGTTTCGTTTTTTTTTTGTTTGAATTATTATCATCATCATTATTACTAGTAGGTCTTTTCTTCTGTTGAGAAATAATTTCCCGTTTTTTACGTTGTAAATTTTCAACTTTTTCTTGCTGTCTTTTCTTACCATATTGGATTTTATTGTAGAGAGTTTTTTGTTTCTTTGTCATCATTATTTTTGCCAATTCTTTAACTTCTTTTTCTTCAATTTCTTTTGCTGCACGTTTTTTACCGGTTACAGTTTGAATAGAAGTTTGTTGAGCTTTAGTATTATTAGTGCTTTGAGTTTTTTGTCTTTTGGCAAGTCGATCTTGCTGTTCCTGATATTTAGAAAATGATATTCCTGTTGCTTCAGCTTCAAGTTCCATTTGATGAATTATATCTTCATTATCGGACTGTTATGAGAAAAAGAATTTTGGGTGACAAATCAATAATATAAACAAAATGAAAATTGATGGCAAATTATCATCATTATTGTCTTACCTCATTAACTTTAATTGGAAGATTGTCTGTTGTTTTTTCATGAGAAGAACGTATTTCGGGCTTATTGTCATCACTGTCACTTTCATTTGAACTTTCCTCCCCCTCTGTTTCTTGTTCACTTGACACCTCCATTCTTTCCATATCACCTTCAAACTCATTTCTAGTATCAGGCACATAATCGCCTTCCTTATGTTCAACAAAAGGTGATAAATGAGGGGGTAAAGTTTTACCAGGTTGATATGGCTCGGCTGTTAATAATTTTCTAATATTAACACAATCATAAACCCATTGTGGTTGAACATATATACGGTGTAAAAACTTATGACTTAAAGTAGGACGATCAATAATGTGATGTGTAATACGGTCATCACTTTCATTAAATGGGGAACCAATACCACATGTTTCATCCCAACCAACTTGACCACCAAAAGCACGAATAATAAGTTCTAAAGAGTATCTTGGAACTTCGCGTGATAAGTAAAAAATACAATTAGAAAACAAATTTTCGAATTCCGTTAAAGCAACTGATGCAGTTTGTATATCACGATATGTATATATTTTTTGATCTTGTGAAATATTATTTTGTTCTGTAAATTCATCCATTATTTCTGCGGTAATATCGTTATTTGTAGTTTCAGACTTTTCTGTGATATCGGGTTGCATTTCTGATGTTGATTCTACTTGTTCTTTAATAATTGCAAGTTTCTTTGATAATGTCTTCAGTCGTTTTTCGGACTCAGCCTTACGATCCTGTAAACAAATAGACGGGTCAACTTTTTTTTTTGTAAACTATAATCACGTGACTAAAGACTTACAGTATTATTCGATTCCTCTTTAATATCACTATCATGTGAAGTATAAGATAATACGAGATTATTTGTAGTCTCGATAATAAGTGCACCCAACCCAGCTGCACCTTCGTCTTTAGATGAATCTAATTTTGGCGGGTATACTAGATTTACGTCAGTGTATAATTTAAAATTTACGAAGCCGAGATGAGTTTGATAAAATTCCAAAAAAGTGAGCATAACACGAAAGTCAACATCATCAGGAACCTAATATGAAGTGAATATATAAGAATAATTCTTATTACGATAAAATTAGTTAAAAAAAAAAGGTTAACTTGCTTGTTGACTAAATTGATAAGGTACTAGCCAATTGATAGTTTGACCTTTAATTTCTGCTTGATAATAAATTCCTTTAATTGATAAAAATACTTTACGCAAACTTCTAGTGTGAATTATATAATGTTGAAATTCGACACATAGTCTTTGACAATTTGTAACTATCTCTGATTTTATTTTATCAGTTGCGGGAAATGTAGAAAATAAGAACAGCATACACAAAGCATCATCAAGATCTCTTAAAGCATCAGTGAAAGTAGGATATCTATAATTAAAAACAACTGTTATTTAAATATTTTAAATAGAAATGAGATAAAAAAAAGTTTGTATTCATTTACCTTTCTTTAAGGATATGATCTAATGTGTAAATTGGTCTATTCTGTTCTAAATTTTTTGCAATACTAAATTCTTTTTTACCTATTGCTTTATTTAATTTTCTTAAAAATATTTTATGTTCTCTAAATTTTTGAAGAATTGGTTCATGAGCAAGATATTGAATATCTTTCGTATAATAAAAAGTTGTTGGAGCTGTAGAACCTTTATTAGCTTTTTTCTTATTTTTTGGTTCTCTGGGATAAATTCCTTTAAGAATACATAATCGTCTTAAAAAGAAACAATGTGATTTAGTTTTTTTTTTTTTAACTCTAAAAATATTAGTAATATACCTAAAATCCGCAAGTGAAATTTGTAGCTTTTTTAGGGCTTGATTTCGATTTATGTAGTTTATAGCTGCTCCAGCTTTCCCTTTTTGCTTCAATTTTCCCATGTTTTAAATAATTACAAACTCGATTAAAAAATTCTTCAAAAAAAAATTCGATCTCATCAAGAAAATATTCGCCATATATGGAAAGTCATGATTAAAACATGGTGCTACTAGTGTTACCATCGGATCTGTTGTACAGACGTACAGACTTGATTTTTGGCGCGTTTATCGATTTATGACGCGTATTTATTATAAAAGATACCATTTTAAAACTTTTAAAACTAACTTTCAAATGTTTCAAATGAAAGGCGAACCGAAACCGGGAAAAGAAATCGGAGATGTAATATTACTGGAAGACCGTAGTCGGTTTTCGAACTTAACAAATTTGATTCATCGTGTATATGCAAACGAGGTAAAAAACGGTATTAGCGAAAAAAAAGTATTATATACACTATTTTATAAACTTATTTTATTATAGGGCTTGGAAACACCAGTTACGACTCATCCACAAGAGTTCTTTTCGCAATCGAATAACAATATTGACAATGTAGCTCATTGCGGTTTATCAACTCCAGCGATTACTGATAGGTGAATAAACAATTAATAAAAATTAACGTTTAATATTTTAAATAATTAACGATTGATTTAACTACACATTTATATTTTTGCTAAGGTTGCAGAAACATGGTTCGATTATAAGGCGACGGAGAAGAACGATAACTACTGCACGTAATCTTGGTAATGGGTTGTCATTTATAATTTTTTTCTAATCATGGATTTAGATTCATTGTAAAATAGTATTAACATTACTAAGTTCGATTCTGAGCAGGTCCACCACAAAGAGTAAAAAAGATACAAGAAGAACCACCAGTTCAAGAAGAAGAAGAACCAAATGATTTTGATGCTGAACTTAGTCGTTGGAAGTTTTCAGGTAACACTTTTGTTGCGAAATATTATTTTTTGTATAATCTTATTTTACTAAAGTTTCATTCTTTACATAAAATGCTTAGATAGTAAAGAGCATGATTTGTTATTGGAGGCAGATAGACCATATACACATTTAGCGTCAAAAAGATCAGTTAATGAGATTAAACCAGATTATGACCTTTTAAGACACTCACCAAAAGTTGACCAAATTGGCCACCAAGAAATTAAATTACAAGGTGGCGTATCTCGCTGTCAGAGTGAAACCGTGAAGGACCATTCACCACCCAAAGTGACTGAATCACGGATACAATTATTACCTACAAAATCTAACGCAATCGTAACTGAACAGACACAAAATATAAAAGCGTACAAAGATACTATAATGGTAATACTTTCTGTAAAATGATTTGTTTTTAATAAGTGATTAATTTTTAAGTTTTATTAATAGCTTAATGGAAAACCATATAAACGTCACGCAGTACTTGGTCGTGGAGGTAGTAGCAAAGTTTATAAGGTGACAAATTCAAATGGTCAAGTTTATGCCATAAAAAAAGTCACTTTTGACAGGGTCGAAGATAATATATTGTCTAGTTATATAAATGAAGTATCTTTATTAAAACGTTTAACTGGAAGAGACGGCATAATAAAATTGTATGATGATGAAATAAACAAAGAAAGGGGATATTTGTTAATGGTTAATTGATTTTCATATCATTAATTTGCTTCTAATTTAGAGTTAAATTTTCATTTCTTTTCATTATTTCTTTTATTTAAGTTGTTAGAGTGTGGAGAACAGGATTTTGCCCACTATTTATATTCACAAAATGGGAAGCCAATAAATTTAAACGTTATCCGATTTTACTGGGAGCAGGTAAAAATTGATACTCAATATTATAATTAACATACATTATAAGATCCATCGAAAAAACAACGTATTTACTACCGGTTTTAATTATTAGATGTTAAAAGCTGTATATGCGATACAATTAGAAAAAATTGTGCATACTGATTTAAAACCGGCAAACTTCATAATAATAAACGGGACATTAAAATTAATTGACTTTGGTATCGCAAAAGCTATACCAAATGATACAACTAACATTCACAGAGACCAGCACGTACGGAATTTCTTATTAATTTGAAAATTGTTGTATTACTTATTTACTACATTTTTATTGGTATTCATAATATCTTCAGGTAGGCACTATCAATTATATGTCACCGGAAGCACTCAACGATACAAGTGATCCAGAAACAAACAAAAGCGGAAAGAAATGCCTTAAAGTAAATTAATTTTTATATTATATGGGTTAGTATTACACGTGCATTCACTTAATATTTCGTACATTTATAGCAAGGCCGACCAAGCGATGTTTGGTCACTTGGATGCATTCTTTATCAGATGGTTTATGGTCATACGCCATTTTCTCATTTAAATATGTCCAAAAAATATAAGGCCATACTTGATGAAAATTATATTATTTCATTTCCAGTCACAACAAATAATCAAAGTGACAATATAGTTGATGAAAATTTGATTCGTATCATGAAGGGATGCCTCGAAAGGGATCAAAAAGCTCGTTTAACTATACCCCAATTATTAACCGATCCTTTTCTAAAACATTCGCAGGAGCCATGTAAGTATTATGTTGTTTTAACGCATTTTTATTAGCAAATAAATTAACTAATTAATTTGATTTACCTTTTAGTGGTATTGCCGATACTTGATAATTTGTTGCATGAAGTAATAAAATACACAGGTAGTAATGTCATAAAGTATAACGAACACGCAAAAATTACAAACATTGCCAAGGTTAGAACTTCATTGTAGGTTTCGTATGTCTTTCCTAAAACAATAGATGACTACCTTTGATTAACGATAATTTATATTATTAGGCAATCTTTACGCAATTAAAAAATAAAGAACCCATAAATAGCGATAGGTGGAAACTTTGATAATAACATATTTGAATAGAAAAATGTTGTATATTAGAAATAATAATTCGAAACTTAAATTTTGTATACATAATTTTCTTTTACAATTAAATTTATATTAAGTAATAAATAGCTTATGAAATCGTTAATTTATTCAGATAACTCTAAAATTCATGATTATTTAATAAATGATCAATAACTTGCCAACCGGCTGCATTTACCCATTTCCTACGTACAATTACATGAGTATGAGCTTCGCCTTCAAGCCTGACAAGTACTTTGCGCCAAGTCATATCTTTGTGCCACAATCTAGCTATCTGTTCATCAATAGGTAAATTATTTAAATCTTCATCCTCTTCTTCGTCGGAAGTTACAGTATTTGTAGTATTTGCGATAGGAGGTATGTCATTAGGAGTATATAATTTATCATGAAGAATAGGAGTTTTATCAGAAAAAGATCTGGTAAGATATTCCTTTGTAGTTTCGGGAGGACTTATAGCATTTAACAAATGTTTTAGATGATCAAATATAGTAGTATTATATTGATCTTTGATGAAATCTTCATCATTGTGATTAATAAAAAAAAGAGAAGAAGTCCTAAGAGACACAGTTGCATCATTAGAAGTATTTGCATATAAAGTACGATTTTTAAATAATTTTAATGCTATATGAGAAGAAGAATTCGGACGTGATAAAGATAATAATAAAGGTTCTTCATTAAATGAATCAACAGTGGAGGGATCTTGTTCTTTCAAAACACCTGATGCAGAATGCTGTTCAACCTTTGATCTTGGAACTAACGCTAAATCTTTACCAGTTTGACCTATTGCACCCCATTCCATACCAATTTTAATATACCAAGCTAAATCTGTTGAACCAAGTAATGGGGATGCTATTGCAATATAATGTACAGGTTCAACATCTTTAAAAAATATCCCATTGGTTACACTATTTAAATAACCTATAAGAAAAATATTAATCAAACCTCCTAATGAATGTCCAATAAATGATATATTTGATATTAAAGGTCCTTTAGCAACATCTTTGGAAGCAGAAGAACTTGTGGAATTAGAGGAAATCCAAGGCCATCCAATATATTTTAAAATACTTTCAGCTAACCTTTTTCCACATTGTTCAATTCCATCTTCAGTAACAGAATGATTAACATCAGACATATAAACAACGACTTTATGTTCTAATTTATGTTTACACTTTTCTTCAATAACCTCCCTAAGATATAATTCATCTAACATAGATCCATGTATCCCATGAGTCAATACAACAAGATGAACTGATCTTCTTGTATCTTGAGTACCTTCAATTCCTCTATTAATATTATTTATAGTAGTGAGATCTGGTAAATAAAATACATCTTTCGGTTTAAAATATTCATAAGTTATTGTCGGAGAAAATATTTCAATTAAAGTAAAATCGTCTTTATACGTGTTTTTAATATTTGCAATTTTAATTTCATCTGTAACAAATACTCCATTATCTATCACGGAAAATAATGTTATTTCATATTGTACTCTATTACAAGTAAATACTATATCGCTTAAAATTTCAATAGTCCAATCTCCAATCCACTCCTCTCTGTCGTTAGGTATACTTAATGATATTTTCCAAGCTTCTCCACATTTTAATCCAGCTTTAACATGTGGCACAATTAATTCAGTTGATTGTTTGGGAACAGTAGAACAACTACTAGTTTCAACACAAGTCACTGAAATATTATATGGTCCTGCTAATATTGCTCCTCTATATATTAGTGGTGTTGTATTTGTTACTTTTAACACCAAGCTATTTGGAGGCCACGCTGTACTTTTCCTTAGTTTTCTTGGATCAAAATATATTCTATACCTTGTTATTTCTCCTACTGTCAATTCTGATTTCGCGTTCCATAACTTTACCAAATTAGCAGAATTCATGATAAAAATTGTGTAAATTCACAAAAAATTTCATTTTTTTATTATAATATGTCAATTCTGATCACATGGTCATAATACAATTATTACATAATTTTTTCTGATTTAGTATTAAAAGGGTTAGAACTAATATTAACTATTTTTTTCGCCATGTGAAAGTTGATGTATTTAAAAATAAAGTTTGATACATTCCACGGATGATCTGCAATGTTCCGATAAACTTTAATGCTGTTTGACATATTATCTCTATAAATAAGGAATTATAATAGTTCTAAATCATAATAATTATTTAAAATTTTAATTTTCCGCCGGTTTTCTAGTCTTCATCTCTCTCTTCATATACGCATGATCTTTTTACGGTTTTTCATGCAATAATATCTTGAAATAATACGATAAACTTTACCTGATGAATAAGCTTAATAAAATAACTATCAAGTAGATATCACATGAAAACTATCTATTGCAATGTTTTTGACTTGTTGTTTATATTATAACTACTTGTTGACTTTGTTG
>NQWY01000333.1:0-14244 GCA_019425655.1 Rhizophagus prolifer
AACCGTTTGGAAAAAAAAATTATTGAAAACTCCTTGGGATCAAAACGATGTTAGAATTTTCATCAGTTCAGCATTAATAACAGCTGATTCTCAAATAGTCGGAGAATTAGTATCAGTATTGGGTAATCCTGAAAGTGGTCTAAAGAGATTAAAAGAAATTATAAATTTTCCCATGTCATGTGATGCGGGACTTAATGATAGAATATTATCCTTTCAATACGTTATATTACCTTTGTTGGGTTTATTTACAAGAACTGCTATTACTAAATGCATTTTGGAAAAATATGTTGATACTATTTTTATGCTTATTTATGAAAATCTCGTAAGTATTATTGACTTAACTAAATGTGAAAGATTATTCTTTTCTTTACAATTGATTTCCTTTTTTTTCCAAAAAATCAGGACTCGTTCCTTCATAAAAAAGTGATGAAAATGTTGGAAACGCTAGTCAAACGTAAATCTATTGAAGATTGCAACGTTAGTGTGGATAACTTATTTAATAATGAACAATATTCATTCATCCCACCTTCGTAAGTAATAATGTTTGACGTATAACGTGCGGATACGTAATATATTAATTAATTTTCTTTAATATGTTTAATAGTTTAGGGATATTTTTTTTGATAATTGTACGACTTCTTACAGAGTTACTACGTCGTATCAAGGAGGCATCCACTAATGAGACAATGTATAGAATTGTTCGCGGTTTACAAGAATTAACGGTTAAGTATCGACAATCATTAGAAAGACACATGATGATTACCATATCAAAAGATCCATTAATGAAAAATTCTGAGACCAGGAAATATTTTTTCACGATATTGGAAAATGAAATGAAAATTATGATTGAAAAGTTTAATGCTGAACATGATACTTCAGAAACTTGCAATGTACCGGATGAATCTTCAAATGATAGTGAAAAAAGACATGATAACGATTTTAAAAATATTTCAGAAATATCAGTTATTCCTACAAAAAAAGAAATATTATCTGGTCCGCCTCATTTGCCTACTCTCTCTGACACACATCACTCCTTACCAAGTGAAGTGGCTAGGTTACTTGATAGACAATTTCGCCTTTTAAGAGAAGACATGTTAAATCCAATTCGTGGTGGAATATCACATTTTTTAACTGCATTATCAAAGTATTATTCTTCTTATTTTAATGATAATAGAATACCAAATGAATTAAAAGTAGTACTAAATAACGGAGGTAAATATACGTACAATAAAGGTGCGAATGATAATGGCGATTTACAAGTATATGCAAATATAGAATTTAACAATATTGGTTGTGATAGAAGAAATGGTATGTTTTGTACTCTAAAATTTATTCCAGCTCATACTTCAACAAATCCAAGAAAAAGGAAAGAATATTGGCGAAACAGTAAAAAATTAAAACCTGGTAATCTTGTTGCTCTTTTATTACCAAATCCAAATTTCGAGCAAGCACAATCAAATAGTAATAGTGATCTTGATTTGTATTCAATTTATTTCGGTGTAATTATGTCAAGAGATGAAATGACAGAAGATGAGCGTATTAGGATACATATAAATTTTAATGATCCATCAATTTACTCTATTGCATTGAATGAAATTTCAAAACGTCGTAATTTAAGCAGAGAAAATAATCAAAAAGATTCATACGAAGTAAAAAGTTATATGGTGGAATCAACTAATATTTATTTTGAAGCTTATCATCATGTTCTTAAAACACTTCAAACTACCAAACCTTCTTCTCTTCCTTTTAAACAATATTTAGCTCCTGAACTTGATCATAATTCGATGAGCACTTGTATTAATGTTAATCACCCAACGTATACTAGAGCACCGGGATTTCAATTTGATTTATCAGTTTTGTGTAATAATCAACAGAATTTAACACTAAATGTTGCTAATACAAATAATTACGATAACGTAGCTAAAAAAATTAATGAATATAGTAAATTAGATGAATCTCAAGGTAACAAACAGACTTAATTTTTTAAAAAATTTACATATAACGGCATAAATTTTATTAATTTATTAATTCATCAATTGTAGCCAAAGCATTGATATCTGCTTTAACACGAGAAATTGCATTAATTGAAGGTAATCATGAACGTTCTTTGAAAGATAAAGAGATAAAAGAATTAAAGCTAACAAAATATTTTCTTTACTTTTTTCATAATTATTAGGACCACCCGGTACCGGTAAAACTGTAGTTGGTGTTGAAATAATGAAAGTATTATTGTCCGAAAAGAATCGAGCAAATATTGGTCCTATTCTTACCATATGTTTTACTAATCATGCTCTTGACCAGTTCTTGGAGGTAATTTATATTTTTTAATGTTAAAATTCATTTTTATCTTATTTAACTAAACTAATACGCATCTTTTCTTCATGATTAGCATTTACTTGATCATGAAATAACAGAAAAAATAGTGAGATTAGGTACTCGAACAAAATCCGATAAAATTAAAAAATTTACTCTTGGTAAAGTGCACCCTAGAAATGGTAACATCCCTATATTAGCACAAAAATTGGAAAAGATTGAAAATGAAATTATTAATATAAAAGCTTATTACAAAAGTCGTATAACATGGAACGATGTATCTGAATATCTAAAGATCGAACACAGAGATTTTTTTAATAAATTTAGTAATGTAACTCATAGTGATTTACCTAGTTGGGTCTTGAGAACGAATATTATCGAAGAAATTGATGATCCTGAAACTGAAGAAGATTTTCAAGGTAGTAGAACTGAAGAATTACAGAATGAATTTCAAACTAAACAGCCAAAAGAAAAGAACCCATTTGAAAAATGGCTAATCGGGGAAGATATTAGAACTATCAATGCGAGAAAGTTAAATAATGAAGAAATGGATTCAGATGATGATGATGAATTTATCGATGAAGAATTACTATTTGTAAAAAATTACGAAAAACCAAACACAGATCGTTCTTTAAATGAGTTGTTAAATAATTGTTCAATTTGGAAAATGTCAAAAAAAGAAAGGCAAAAACTTCATGATTATTGGCGTGCAAAACTTGATGAAGTAGAATTATCATCATTACAAAATAAGCATGAAAAATATCGTCAAGAGTTGAATGATATTTACGATGAAGCGCGTCGCCAAACACTATTAGATTGTGATGTTATTGGTATGACAACAAGTGGTGCTGCTAAATTTCAAAGTTTAATTAAATATATTGATCCCAAGATCGTTATTTGTGAAGAAGCTGGTGAAGTTCTAGAAGCTCACATTCTTACTGCGTTAACTCCATCTACCCAACATTTAATATTAATAGGGGATCATAATCAACTTCGCCCTAGTATTGCAACTTATTCTCTTAGTTTGGAATCACAAATAGGAGTGAATTTTCAATTAGATAAATCATTATTTGAAAGACTTGTTGATGGTAAAAATACAATTACAGTCGAGAAAACTCGACTTTTAACTCAGAGACGTATGAGAAACGAAATTTCTGAGTTAATCAGACGTACAATTTACGATGATTTAGATGATGGCGAAAACACTACAAAATATCCAAATGTACATGGAGCTCAGCATAATGTATATTTTATCAATCATGAACACCCAGAAGATAATTTTGGTGACTCAGCGACACAATCTCATGTGAATATGTATGAAGTTAAAATGGTGGTAGAAATGGTCAAATATTTTGTCAAAAATGGATATACTAAATCTGATGATATAGCTGTGCTTACCCCTTATTCAGGACAATTGATTAAAATCAAGGATGCTTTATCAAAATCTTTTGTCGTTGAAATTGATGAAAGAGATGCGGAGAATATTGCTGATATGGAAGGAGAAGAAAATGTTGCTTCAAAACCATTAAATCAACGAGTTATTATAAGAACTGTTGATAATTTTCAAGGAGAAGAAGCAAAAATAGTTATCATTTCATTAGTTCGTAATTACTCTGGTAATAAATATAGTTCTATCGGATTTCTCAAAACCAAAAATAGGAGTAACGTATTATTATCACGTGCTCGTGAAGGGATGTATCTTATTGGTAATTCAAAGTTGATGGCATCAAAATCTAAAGATATGTGGGCTCCTGTAGTTGATATTTTACATGAGCGTGATCAAGTAGGCTCTGGCATGCCAATTGTATGTAAACATCACCCTGATTGCAAAAATATTATTACTAAACCAGAACAATTTTCCAAATTCTGTTCTCCAAATGGTGGATGCCGTAGTATTTGTAATATGCTACTTTCTTGCGAACATAATTGTTCTGATGAATGTCATTTCAATGATCCTGAACATAAAAAATATAAATGTCATGAACCTTGTGAAAGATTTAAATGTGGTCATAAATGTCCAAAATATTGCTATGAAGATTGTGAAAGGTGTTATGCTCCCATTGAAAATATTATATTACCTTGTGGACATAAATCACAAAACGTCGAATGTTGGAGAGTTCAAAGTGGAAATTTACCGGAATGTCATGTTCCAATTAATATTATATTACCTGATTGTGGACATGAATTACCAGATGTTGAATGTTGGAGAGTTCAAAAAGGAAATTTACCGGAATGTCATGTTCCAATTAATACTCCATCACCTTGTGGACATGAATTACAAAATGTTGAATGTTGGAGAGTTCAAAATGGAAATCTACCGGAATGTGATGTTCCAATTAATATTATATTACCTGATTGTGGACATGAATTACCAGATGTTGAATGTTGGAGGGTTCAAAATGGAGATCTACCTGAATGTCAATCTCCAATTGATATTCCATTACTCTGCGGACACACATTGGAAGGTGTTGAATGTTGGAAAGTTCGAAATAATGATATACCTAGATGTAAAGTTCCAGTTAATATTGAATTACCTTGTAGACATATATTAGAAGATGCTGAATGTTGGAAAAATCAAAATAAAGAAACAATTGAATGTAATAGTCCTATTGATCTTGTATTACCTGGTTGTGGACATAAATTACCAAAAGCCAAATGTTGTTGGAATCAAGATAAAGAAAATATCAAGTGTAAGACTCATATTAAGGTTACACTATCTTGTGGACATGAAAAAGTTGTTGAATGTTGGAGAAATAAATATAGACAATTACCTAAGTGTGATACCATTACTAAAATTACATTACCTTGTGGGCATGAATCACCAGATGTTGAATGTCAAGAAAGTGAAAACAAAGAAGAAATAAAATGTATTGAGCTTACTAATATTGATTTACCTTGTGGACATATATTAGAAAATGCTGAATGTTGGAAAAACAAATCTAAAGATAAAATTACATGTTTTACTAAAATGAATATTGATAAATTACCTGGTTGTGGACATCCATTAGAAAATGTTGAATGCCATAAAGTTCAAAGTGGAGAGAAATTCACGTGTGATTTTCCAGTTTATGTTAAATCACCTGGCTGTAATCATAAGAAAAAAATTAAATGTTGCAAAAAAAATCAAATTGAAAATATATCTAAATGTAATGATATTGTTGTTGAACATAAATTACCTTGTGGTCATACAGCAAGATATGTTGAATGTTGGAAAATCAAAGAAAAGGTAGAAATCAAGTGTAATGCTTCTAGAGATATAAAATTACCTTGTGGACATGAATTTAAAATTAAATGTCAAGAAGAAATACCTAGATGTGATGTTATTGGTAAATTTAAATTTCCATGTGGGCATACATTAGAAAAAGTTGAATGTTGGAAAAAAGAATCACTCAGGTGTATGGAACAAGTCACAAAAAATTTGCCATGTTGTGAACACACTATTGTCACTAAGGTGTGTAAATTTTAACAATTGTTTCTGACATTAATCATAATTTCATATTTTAGTGTTCTGAGTCGGTCGATAACATTTTATGCACAAAGAAATGCGGAGAACCATTAAAATGTGGACATGAATGTTTAAATAAATGTTTTGGATGTCAAAAACGAACTGAAAAACGAACTGTACCACAAAATTTCAGATATCAAGACAAAAAAATAGTAGGAATTAAAGAAGCAATTCCAATCACGCGGACAAGCCATCAAAAATGCAGGGCTACATGTAAAAATCTATTATATTGTGGACATAAGTGTAAGCAAGAGTGTCATAGGGGTGGATGTCGACCTTGTGACGATAAATGTGCGGTATCATGCGAACATACTAAAAAAGCATGTAATAAGGATTGTTCAGAACCTTGTGCTGTATGTGCAAAACAATGTTCGTGGGAATGTAAACATCAAGGAAAATGTGAATTAAGTTGTGGAATTCCTTGTGATAGATTACCTTGTAATGAGAGATGTGATAAAAAAGCGAGGTGTGGACATCCATGCGCTGGCGTTTGTGGTGAAGTTTGTCCTCCTTGTGCTAAATGTGCTCCTGAAAAATTTAAAAATCAAGGTAATTTTATTCATATTATTCGTTACTTATAAATTTATTGCAATATCTTCAAATATTAATATATTTTTTTTTTTTAAAAAAAAAAAAATAAAACCAGTATCAGACAGAATCAATAATATTACGTTTAGTAGGGTAGATTGGAATAAAGAAAGGATGATTGTTCTTTCTTGTGACCACGTATATACAATGAAATCCATGGATATGCTTATGGGAATGGAAGATTATTATGAAGGTTCGATCGATAGAGGATGGACATCAGTTAAATTGTTTCCAACTTCAACAAGTATAAAAACATGTCCAGCATGTCAAACACCAGTTAAAGATATCAGAAGATATGGAAGAATAATTAAAAAATGTACACTGGACATACAGAACAGGAAATTTATAACGAAATGTGATAGCGAATTAAGAAAAATTTCTAAACGTATTACTATATCCTTTGACGAAATGAATAAAACGAGAAATAAATTAAAAAATGATTTACCTAACAATCCTAAATTAAAATCAAGAGAAGTAGTACTTAAAGAACAAAATGTTACATACAAAGGATTATCTGAAATTACTCCATACTATTATTTTGAAGGTATTGCATCATATCATGGATTATCTGAAATTACTCCATACTATTATTTTGAAGGTATTGCATCATATCATGGATTTGATGATAATAGTCAACAAGTTTGGCTTAGTCATGTTGGCAAATTGCTAAAATGTTATGAAGACTTGATTACCATTATTCGTTCCACAAAAAAACCACCCCATAAAAAAGCGTTTGAAGCAAGTTTGTAAGTATTTTAAAATAAGTGATTCTTTTAAAATAATGTCTTAGAAATGTAACGGGAGGATCTAAAGAAGATTTAGCTTTCTTATCACGAGTAGATAACAAAAATCATTTAATTTATTTAGATGCGATTTTAGAAATAATCAAAATACAAAAAATCTTAAACGATGAAATTTTATACATAATTCAAGAAATATCAAAACAAGGATCGATAATTGTAACAAACAATGATATTATAAGTATTAAAGAAGTCTGGCAAAATTTTAATGAAAGGTTACAAAAATCTATTCAGAATCATCAATGTCATGGTATAGATAACATCAAAAGTACAATGAATAGTTCCAATTACATAAACGCTGAAGAAGAATTTAGAAGTGGTATTACAAATAGATTAGATAAATTTTGGGAAAACAGTGATTAAGTAGAAATTAGAAATTCATCAAATTTAAGTTCATCAATAGTTTTATCAATTAACAAAATCTATAAATTATAAAATTTAATATTTAGAAAAAAAAAAAGATTACATTATTATATTGATTAAGATATTAAAATTTTATTTTTATCATAATAAATCGCGTCTATATTGATTGTAATAAACATTTATTTTAAAAATGAGATGTTTTACTTTGTTTTCGTTAACTACTTACTATCAAATTGTTTGAACAAATGTTTCGTCATACAGTACCTCACTCATTCTTCATTTTCCATTTTTCATACTAATCCTTAACTATTTGGGGAAGAAACCGGTTGGAGAAAAAAGCTGATTATTAAAAAAAAAATTTAATAACTATTATTGTCACGCAAATACTTAAAGTTACCAGGGTAAATTTAAGATTTAGTATGTTCTGACCTCGAGATTTCAAGATAATAAAGTATTACATTTTTATGAATGAATACTGAGAAATACAAGATGTTTTGTGTAATGGTTCAATTGTTCGTTTAAAAGACCAAATCGAAATATTAGAAAATATGCAGTCAAAACCTTCCAAAGTCCGTAGAGTTTTAAATCATTATATCTTAAAATAAAGCGTATTAATTATTATGAATATATAGTTTGTAATATTAAAATATCTTGGAAATAAAGTACTTAATACCCATTTTATTAATAAGAAGGTTTTTCGGATTAAAAAAATAGAATTTCCGTCAGTATGGTTAGCAAATGCTTGCTGCATAATGCATGTTGCAAATTTAGTTAATCTGGATTAAAGATATCAACTTATCCGTCTTATCGTAGCTTGTTTTCTCGATTATAGTGTTATACAAATTACAAAAAAGGTGCCAATAATTATTGATAAAAGGATCAACACAATGAAAATTCGTATATAAAGGGAGCAATTTCCCAGGCGACAATCCTTTTTCTCATAACTGCATTCAACAGTATGCTAGTCCCAGATTCTGACCAACTTTCTGATAATTCGGGTAAGAATTTTATTAAATTATTACAACATATTTTATCTTGTTCAAAATTTTTATTTTTTAAAAACGGTGTAATTATTGTAATTATTGTTTAAATAAAATGAAATAAAATATTATTTTATTTGTATACATTAATCGACGAGTTATTCTATCCTTTAAATATTGATAATATGTTGTCTTTTACATAATTTTTTTTTTTTTAGAATATCAGGATGATTCCATAAATGGATCTACCGTTCTTATAAACCCTGCTTCAACTCAGTATCAAACCGGTATCGAATCCGAAAATTCCTCGATCACACAAGACGAAAACGAAATTGAATCTTCTCCTTTACCTTATCAACCACAATCAATTGATTTACTAGATCAAAATTTAAGTCAAATTATACCTCCACCTGAGAGTAGTTTTTCCAATGATAAGTTACAAGAAGAGCAACAAATTTATGACGAAAATGCTTCCGTATCTCGATATAGTGAATCTTTAACTGAAGAATCTCGAGTATCACATCAATTTGAGTTACAAGAAGATCAACAAAGTTATGACGAAAATGCTTCCGTATCTCGATATAGTGAATCTTTAACTGAAGAATCTCGAGTATCACATCAATTTGAAAGTCCAATTCAAATTAGTTATGATGAAATAATGAATAAAACTGCTCAAAATTTAGACAACGGTGAAGATAAGAGAAGACCTTTTGAAATTATAAAAGCAAACCTGATTCTAAGAAAAATATTCGCAATGTTCTTAAAAATAAAAAACTCTACATGAATACTCAGACTGAATATGATAAAGACTTGGTCAAATGTATTCCCGGATTATATCGTTTGTTATCAAAAACTAGTGATTCAGGTAATTCTAGTATACTTTATTTGTATATATTCGTAATGTTCTCAAAAAAAAACTTGCTTAAATTTTCTCATCACGTTATTTTAGTGGACCAAATAACTATTTCCAAAGATTATTTGGAAAAGTTATGCAACGACATGTCTACATCAAGTTTTAAATCCATTTCTGAAATTAATTATACAAAATTGAATTCAATTTCACTTCGCATTATTGGATGTTAAAGAAATTATTAGCCAAAAAATGTAATGTTATTTATTCACAAAAAAAAAAAAAATAAATTTAATATTTATTTTGATAATCGTAATTAAAATTTTTCTCTTTTATTTAGTTATGATCTACTTATAGACTCCCAATCTTCCATAGAAAATGTGAATAAACCTTCTTTACGTCCAGGTATTTATTTATTAATTGTGAACCCAGATTTAGGTCTAATTATTCATTGGCCTGAAAACGGTTGCTATGAGGAAAATGCCTCTCCACAGAAAAAAAAATATATGATTAATTTTCATAGGTATGTGTTATATAAATTATCATATTATATTCAAAAATCGGGTCAACTTATTCAATTTAATATTGTAGATATTTGACAAAGCTTACCGAATGTCAGCTTTGCTTTATGAATGATAATGATCTACAAAGTTTTGATTGGAATTTAAACAATCCTGATCTTAATACAAGTGACAAAAATGAATCATGTTATGAACTTGAAGTCAAGAAAAGTCTAGAAGAACAAGATGGCTTCAAAATTCATCCCGGTTTTAAGGTTTTCTATTTATACTAGTATTAATTTGATATGTGATTCTTTCTTGAAAATTAACAAATTTTTTTGATTTTTGAAGGTGAATTTATCTCCTGAAATCAAAGCCGATATGAACGTTAATTCTCAATACGATGTACTTTTGTATCCAATTGGTATATAGTGGTTGAATCAACTACAAACCAATCATTTGTTACTAGAAAGATAGTGAAAAAGTCAAATGGATTCGATTTGACTTTTCCAGCGTCATCATTTTCAACCAATCTTTGCAATATACTTCAAGAGCATAAATTATACATTGATCGCGAATCGATGGATATGAAACAATTGGAATTATTAATTAATAATGGATTAAAAGCAGATAAAAAGCTATTGAAACCATTTTATGATGCAATATCTGCTGCGAAATCACGAATGGAAAAGAAGATTGATCAAGCAAAATGTACAATGGAAGAAGATGTAGAAGTTATTGCGAGAATGGGTTGGAAGAAGTCCTACAGGGTAATGAAAAATATATGTACATATTTCTAGCATATTTCCGATATTTGTTGATGACAACTCGGAAAATAATGATGATAAAGTTATAGATGAAGAAGGTAAATAATAAAAAATTTTAACTAATATGAAGACTATTATCATTAATGAGCAATTTTAAAATTAACCTTTTTCTGAAGTTAATAAGATTCAGTCAAAATATCCAGAGGTTAAAGACATGATAAAGGAAATTAAAATTAATTCTCCTGATTGGATTAGGTTGAAAAAAAGATACGCATTATCATATCTCGTCATAATCAATCTTTATAGATTATTGGAAAAGAATGGAAAAAGCTCAGAAGAAATTTCAGAACACGCAATTCAGGAATTGTATAGTATGTTCATTGATAAAGAGACTGACACACATAAATTGGTTGAGAAATATGAGCTGCGATCACGGAATTTCTTTTCGAGCCTCTCTACGCGTTCTGAATCGAACACACAAGAGAGACCTACGTTTGATAGATCACGCATCAATCAAATTGACGAGCAATCTAAGAAAATTTCTCATACTAAATCAGATTCTGGATTTGTCCAGGACCTTTATAATTCACCATTTTTTGTAAAGTTAGATCATATAAGACAAGATGTATTAAAAGTTTTCTTTAACGAATACCAAAATTGGAGAAAAGACAATTTTCCAAATAGCGTTAGAGAAATGATTCCAAAATTTTCTTTTAACAAACGATTAATGGATGAAATTAGCGATAATTTTTCTCGTGAGAAGAAAGAAATTGAGAATCACGAATTTGAAAGAATATGTAATGAATTAGAAAAAGGTCATCGGGATGGGTAAAGTTTTATTATATTAAGTTGTTTTTAAATTCTTCATTTGTTTAGTTATCTTATCCATTTTTTTAGACTTTTATGTTTGAAGATATTAAAAATATCAAGTATTGCAGGTAATGATCAGTTATCAATGATTTTATTATTTTGTTCAATATTAAACATTCCAAATTATTTTTTATAACAGATATAGCAGATAAAGAACGTTTCTGCTTAAACTATGAATTAGAGACAAATCAACTGCAAATAACTATTTATGAAACAGATAGATCAGATGATTCTGATATTCAAGATGATGAGTTTTATGTACCAAATCTAATTTTATCTTCAGGTTATTCTACTGATCAATATGGTGTTGATTTTAGGATTGATCCTACAGTTTACGATTTCAGGTAACAATATAATATTTATAATATTTGTATGAACATTTTTAACAATCACTTAATTATACATTTTTCTAATACTACAGAAAAATATCCCAATTAGAAAATCGTAAATTTCTTCTTGTGCTTTACAATAAAAAATTGAAGCAAGTTGAAATATTCTTCGATACCGCTCAGAAATTAGCACGAAGATTTAAAAAATCTGATTCGATTAAACCATTTAAAATATTGAATATAGATGAAAATTTTCTTATTGCAATTAATGAACCAAAAGAATTAATTGCTATATTTGATACGAATAAAGCGATGGTAAGCTTTCGAAATTAAATGTTAGTACAATTTTAATATTTAATTAATAACTTAACTCTTCTATTTTCTTTAAATAGTTGAATGTATTCTCTTTTAATGATGATCAAACAAATTTATATGCACGAAATTCAAATATCCAATTATTACAATGGTATAATGACAAGAAACCAGGCATTCAGCATTTCTTATTTATTAAGGATACCGAAGAACTTTGTTTTGTTGAGAAAGGTGGTCGAGCACGAATTTTTAACCTTATAAATCAACGATTTCGACCAGCAGTTAGTGAATTCCCGTCAAATACAGCAAATGTTTTAAGTACACCAAATGGTTCTTGTATTGTGGCTTTCGTGAAAGAAAGAATTAATGACGATAAAATTGCTGACAGTAAAGGGAAAGATATGTGTCGTGCTTATGTCTATTTTTGTGCAAATTTTGGGGGTTCCGTTGATAAAGGTAGTTTTGTAATTCGTATGTTATAAAAAATGTTTTACCAAAATTTAACGTTATTGACGTTTTCTTGTTTCTTTTCCTACAGTTGTTAATTTACCACAAAACCTTCAGTTGACATCCCTACAATTCTCTCATATGAATAGATTACAAACTCATTTGATATCATTTGATATACAAAATGGAAATTTTAACTCTGCAATAGTTGAAATTACTATGGAGAAAACTCATTATCGTGTCCAAGAACGAACACAAAAACAACGTGTAAAATTAGTTGACTCTTCTCATAAGAATGTTGATTGTACTACTGTTAAAGGGAAAGGTACTCAGTTTGAGAAAATGATTCAAAAGGGCCAAAATATTGTTATAATGGGAGAAAGATATAATGTGATCAAGGTTGTTTCTGACACAAAATTGAAAGTTTCTGGTAAAGTTAAATCAGCAAGTGTAGCTGATAAGTGGACGGAATTTTATATTGAACCTATTGAACCGAAAACAAAATTGAATGATCTTATCGATATTTACAGATTAATGTTTAAGAAATATCCTATTGAAAATTGTATAGATTCTCAAAATCATCCTCTTAACTTAAAAATTGTCCTTGATGTTGTTGAAAACAATGATTTTGATGAATATGCGGAAAAATTGGAAGATTATGTAATTGAGAATTCAAGACATTCTACACAAAAACTCTCCACAATGTTAAAGAAATTTTCTGCATCAGTAATTACCTTTAAAGAACTTGATATTAATAATGTGAGACTTCTAAGTAAATGTTCATCAAATTACGATCTAGGAGAATGGATCATTAAACTTTGTTGTTTGATTCCTATACAAATTTCCGTAACAGGAAATAATTTGTTTCAACCACTTAAAGATGGATCATCCTGGGATGAAATTGATCGGATCGAATTTGATAATGGTTATGGTCATCATGTAGATAGTATAGCAAGGAATATATCTTTTGGGTGGTACGAAGGAATTTTCAAATATTTTGGTAATAAACAAATCAAGGTAGTTTCTATTATGGGTGAACGATCATGTGAAAAGTCATCCATGTTGAATCATCTTATTGGGACGTCATTTGACGAGTCAGCAATGGTAAAACATTTTCAGCGTTGTGCTGAAGGTACATGGATGTCATTAGGTGAATTTAAAATTTATTTATAGTCCTTTTCATTAGAAGCATAAATAGACTTTAATTTATTATTGCTATTCTATAGTAAATACGAAAAAATATCTTTATGTCGCGCTTGATTTTGAAGGTCCAGGTAGAACTCCACAAGAAGGGATTTCCTTTTTTTTTGTAGACTTACTTTCAATGCTTTTTAATACGACCGTTTCAAACCTCATTCTCTTTAAGGTTAAATATTATAATTTTTGTTCGGTTTATATTTTACTTATATTGTTAACACTGTGACTTTAAAACAGTATCAACCTGATGTGAATAGAGATACGTCATCAATGTTTCAAAAATTTCAAGATGGTGCGTTGTTATTCGAGTCAGGCTCAAAAATTCCTCAGGTTCGCCTAACAATTTTTTCATGAGTTATCTCATTATTATTTAATTATATCTTTTAATATTTCTTCTTTTTTTATTCAGGCAAAGCTTTGTAT